>NW_019290614.1:69254-119998 GCF_000500325.1 Leptinotarsa decemlineata | reverse complement strand
AATTTGTATTTTTAATTTTGTATTTGTACACGTTTTGACATACTCAATGTCATCTATAGATGATCCAACTGAATAAATATCATTATTATTATTATGTCATCGAAATTTAGTATCTTAAATCTCATCCTTTTTCTAATTTGCAGCGGGGAAGGTTCACATCAGTCGGGATCATCAGAAGACAGAACACCTGGCGCTATGGCCAGGGCCATAACAGTACATGCCGATACCAAAAAAGTAATGTACTTTGCTTAGAAAGGCAAGAGAAGGCCAAAAGTAAGGAGAGTATGGTGTATAATTGCACTAGAATTAGAATTAAGTTATTTTTGACCGAATGGGAGCGATCAGAGGTGTTGAAAGTTAATGGTGGTATTCTAATTTTTTAATTGTATTTCGAACCGTGGTACAAATATTTGGTTCTGGTTGATGATCTACAACTCATCTCTCGAAAAAGAAAGTAAATCACATATTTGTGAGCAACTCGTACTATATTTCTATTAATTCTATGTTGAAATCGTGAAGAAGTAATTTAGCAGTTGAAAGGCAGCAGACTTTTCCATTACAAACTGCAGTAGGATCTATCGAATAAACAGATATTGCCAAATTCATTTTTATTGTGATTCCAATAATTTGACACTTTATTTAATGCGTTTATAATTTTTATATATGATTTGATTGATGAATTTGTGTGTGTCATATTCTGTATATTTGTTTGTAACTGCGAGATATTTATATATTTTTTGTAGGACTACGAAGAGTACTCTTAGTGACGTGACGATTATTGAGTGGTTGAAACACCGCCAAAAATACTTAATTTTTTGGCCTTAATCGTGACCTAGCCTTTAACCAAACTAATTTCTAGTTCTCTCTTATTCCAATACCAAATCTCTTGGTAATTGCCTTTTATCGAATTGGTGCACATGGTTTGAGTTTTGATTGTTGATTATTTATATTTTATATTTTAAGGTGGTTTATCAATTTTTGAGCCAACTTTATTTACGAATAAATTCCATTTCAGCAGATCTTCTGCTTGAAAAATGAAGCTTTAAGCTATGTAAGATCCTTCACATCACTTCTACAAATGGAAACGTGGCCCTTTTTAATGTATTTTTTTGAGAAATTATATAGTTGTAGAAACACAGGTGGTTACTTCCGCCTTTGACATATTTGTTTGTTATGTTATTCCATTTGTAGAGTTTGATATTTCAGCCACAAATAAACCTAGCCTCCTAATGTAAGAATCTTTTCAATGTGGAATTTGCGTTTTCTCTGTAGATGTATATTTTGTAAACTGAGGTTTGGAGAATGATTTGAAATGTTTTTCTCTGAAATTTCATATGATTCTATCAAGTCCATATTTTTATGACATCTCTTGAATATTTGGTGCTTAATAAAAAAAAAGAAGATTCCAATAATAATCTCTGTTACATATTTATTCATATCCTCCAAAGTAGTTTTGCCTTTATAATTGATTACTTATTTATAAAATGAATATTTTACCCCTGATACCTACGCAATAATCAGGTGAAAATGAATAACTTGGGTTTAGGCAACATTCCAAAGGCACAAATTGTTATTTTGCAATAAGAACCCGCATATGTGTGATTCCATACCTTGCTATTCATTTTTACTTTTCACCATATCCGACTGTATGATGCAACGCATTCAAACCAAGTCAACACATAAAATGATGATTTTATATATAGTACCTTCTGCAATATGATTGGTTTTATTTATTTATTGTTTTAAACTAGGCATCATCAATAAGGTTAATTTAGTTCATAAGACTCTTTTTGTGTCAAGATCATCGGGTTACAATTTTTAAATGTTTTTGAAAATGTTCTATTTTACGCTGTCGGAATACTCGGTCATCAGAGATGAACTCAAGGTGTATGAACATCTGAAGAAGCTAGCTACTCCCCCAGCTAAATGTGACCTATACGGATATTTTCAAACTTATACTTATTGTATAAGTTGTACTTATCGTATACGGACATTTTCAAACTTATACTTATTGTATAAGTTGTACTTATCGTATAAGTATAACTTATACAATAAGAATAAGTTTGAAACTGTCCGTATAGAACGGAACTGCAGTAACGTTAGTTACAAATAAAAGTGGTAAAAAACATGGAAAGTTTAATTTCTCTTTTCTTGATTATGATTTCCTATCACGTAGTAACGGCTACATCCATCAATTCATTTTATTTGTATTCAGTTTTCGATATTCCAACCACGATATTACTGTGCTTGCCTCCATTTCTGACTATATCGCGCACCCACCATATACTATATTCAGTCAAAAATGGTCGGGAGTGCGAGGGAAGAAACGAGTCGCTCGAATACGGAACAAGCTGGCCCAAGAAATGCATCAATGGGGATGTTGCAGTGAAATGTCTTCAGAGTAACAATGTTGCCCACCGGTATGTGTAACTTGAAAAACTTACGAAATAAGTCGCTGAAACTCCCAAAGTAAGAACAGCTCTGTTCAATTTCAAATATTTGCTCTCTCTATTTACCAGAATCACGCGAGTAGACAACATTCAATTTCATATGACAGGAAATACAGTCCACTTACATTGATACTCAACTGTTTTAGGGAATTCCGATTATGTGAGATACATGAGTTCATTTTTTTATTTATTCATTTATCTCTTATTGTTTCCGATTTTCTCATGCTGACCCTCCTTATCTTGGTATGTTTGATGAACATCTAAGACTTCACTATTCAAATGTATTGCATTGTTTTTGAGGTTACAGATCAATTGAGTGTCATAAAAATTTATAGGTTAGTAACTCGATGATAATTGAACAAGGGAACAAAACCGAGAAAACTAACTTTTAAGAAAATAATCTGAGCCGGGATAATTATATTGAGGGATATATATATACTAGTAGTTAGGAAATGTTTGTGTATCAACAATTAGGTGATAGTAATTTTTTGCAGGGTGGTAGTAACGAAAATGTTATTCGATCACGTCCGATTCATTTTGTCAATTTTGTTTTCGAAATAATATGAGTAGAACTTTGCATGACTTTTATTCAGTTGGAACTTACAGCCATGCTTTTTTGTTTTGTTTTTTTTTTTTCGTAAAATCTCGTGATATATTTTGAAGAGATAAAAGTTTTCTGTGATGAATAAAATTGTGGTTCTCATGGAGGTCCATATCTTCCAATATGTATCAGCTTTATTTTCACGTATCCCTGAAATAGTACAAAATTGGTATGTTTTTAGTCACACTCTCAATAAAATCTAGTCAAACACTTCCATTTTTAATTTTAAGTTTTCTTATGCCCCTATATCTACAACTAGTCTGTAATACTGGTTTCAGTCAAATTTGGGATGAGTATATTCTTCGATTGACATAATTAGTGCTCTGTTTTACTCGGTCATACTCGCAATGCTCACAATGAAGAAAGACAAAATGAAATCGTATGATTCGAAATATAGCTGCTCCAAATAAAGCCATGAATTAGGTTAGGATAAATTTTAATGCTACTATCTCCTTGCAAATCTCAAGAAGCAAAGAAATATCATTTGGTCCCTTTTTGTTCTTTTAGATAGTTTCCCATTTAAAATGTTTAGGTCGGAACTAATTTTATCACAGGAATATTAAGATGAGTATTTTAGTTGAAAGTAAATCAATAAACCAGCGAAGATGGTGAAAATTTTAGATGATATGAGGTCAAAAAGATCTCTTTCCGCTGTACTGCGGCCTAACGTGTAATTGAAATGAATGTTTATTCTTTGTTCAAGATTGGTAATAATGACAGAACGGGTGTTGTATTGGAACTAAAGACTACTATAGAATTAGTGAGATTTTGTTGTATTTTTAGTTGTATGCTTCAGAAAGAACTAATGTTTGAAAAAAGGATAACACATACTCTAATCAGTTTTGACAAACATACATTATAGTTACAGAAACAAGTCAACTCAAGTATACAGGTGTGAGAATTCGAAAAAAAATTAAGCATATGATTGAAACTATCAACAGTAACAGAAAAGATCAGTTTTATTGTCCAATGCAGCACCAGTAAAACATTATCTAAAAAAAATTGTATTATCATATGAAAAAAAAATGTTCACCAGAAGTAAAGCCAATATTAAACTCGGATATTTTTTATTATCGTAATCTTAGATGTTAAGTAATTCTAATGTGATAACTAAACACACGTGTAATTCGTATTTGTCATTCTGATAACATTAAAGGAGAGTTTTGAAAGGACAAATGAAATTATTTTCTCATGAATTCATTAAGACAGCACAATGAGTAGAATTTGTTTGATATTTGTATATTCTTGTGGTGGAATCGGCCGTTGATGAAAATCTATAATGTATTCAAGAAACAGTTTTTATATTGAGATTTTCACACGACAGTTTTACAATAACGCAACACGTGTTTTGCTCTACAATAGATTCTTCAGACGTGTCTATACATAGACACGTCTGGATAGCTTCTTTAGTCTTGTCTATGTTTAGACACGTCCTTATAGCTTCTTCAGTCGTATCTATGTATAGAAACAAGTTTCGACTTCTGAGGATTGTCGTTCGTAGGGTTGCGACAGCTGGTTAACGGAAAAACAGATTTTAGACAGACACGTCTGAAGAAGCTATTGTATAGCAAAACACGTGTTAGATTTTGTAAAATTGTGTATTGAAAATCTCGATATACTCAACTGTTTCTTGAATTTGTATGTTTGCCTTCCTATGAAAGTAAATTGAATTATAGACGTTGACTTAGTAGATTGTAAGCGTATAAGTTTGAAAGCAGACTGCATGGACTATTTTTCGAATCAGTGATACTGACTATAATTCTGAGATTGGGAAATACTATAGAAAATACTTTCTTGAAACTGTACGCTATTTTTTAAGGCTCAAGCTAGTAATGGTGGAATCCAAACTCTGCCAGAAAGCCATAGTAGCCTTCCTTCATGCTGTTTTTCTTTATAACAGGGCTACATATAGCCTTAGAATGTTATGTATACATTATTTATGTATCGTATCAAGTTTCCAGGTGTATGTGAACTTGGTAACGTTTACCAGAAAATAACAAAAGGCCCGTCAATGCCGGAGGATCCAGTTCTAGGATTCAATTTGTTATTAATTGTTATATTCACTTTGTTTATTATATAACACAAAGGCAATTAAGTATTATAATTAGAAGGATATAATGAAGACAGAATGCTGGAAAACTCTACTCGCTCCTCAGAAAGTTCTAAGTTACTGACAGACTTAAACCACCAAAAAGTTTTTAGCATTTGATGCTATTGTTTTAATAAAATGTTCATACATTAAAGACTCGAAAAATTCAACATTGTTAACCTTTTCCATATTCCGATTGGAACAAGAATCAATAGTAGTATGGTTCATTTATCAAGCTTCTGTATAGCGAAATATGTGCCGATGTTTTGTCAACCTTAAATAGTGAAGAAGTCTTAAAGGTTTATTCTTTGATAGAGATCTCGTGTAATTATATTGCTGTCCTTGTCAGTGATTAACGGAAAAACAGATTTTTTTTAAACAGGTGATATTTGGGAAAAAAGCTGATTGGCTTTCAATTCTCCATTTTTTTTATAAAGATGGAGAAGTGGAAGCCAATGAGCTTTTTTTCCAAAAACTAATTTTTCCTTTCAATTTAGCAAATATTTATAACAGTAGTGGAAAATTTTCGAATATCATTATTTCCATTATTTAGGAATAAAGATGGAAGTGATTCACAATAAAATTTGTAATGTATATGGTTTGAACCTAGTTATATATAAAAAAAAACATAAAGGGACCAAACAGAGTATAATCTACCAAGTATTTTCAAATATTGATTGTCTGTTAGTAGATAAGTTTATCATATTTGCCAATTGTCTAAATATAAAGAGGAGTATTATATTCATATAATATTTATGTTACTAATTTATATACTCTTTTAATTCACCAGGAAATAATGCAAGCTGAAATTAGTTTCTAATTAGTCTTTAGTCAAATTTACTGCATATCATGTGTTTTAATGCTGATAATTATATACATACTATGGTTACCATAGTCTTGCTGCTTATATCGAAAACATTTTTTTTATTTTAAGACTCGTTTTAAAAAGAATGTTCATTTTAGATTCACTTAGGGCTTGTTTATGTATTGTATCCCAATTAAATTATTGATTAGTTGAACCGATTTCATAGTGTTTTATTTTCACTGTTCAAGAAAACGAGCACTCTTCCCAAACACCTTCATCTCCTGAAGACGCCGACTAAGTTGGTGAAATTCTCGTCGAGAAGAGTCAGGTTTGTAGTTATAATTGCCAACTTCAAAGAATCTAATGTATGATCCTCTGTGAAGCGAGAACGGTATTTATTTTTTGTAGTATGTAGGAAAATGCCGACTCACATAAATATGTTGAACCAAAACAAGAAAGCAGTTATTCAACACATTTCTTCAAATATGGATTTTTCTCCTTCCCGTGAAAGTATTTATAGATGAGAGACAAATCTCCAATCTTTCTTTGAGCTTTTGTTATGATTTTACTTTCCTGGATCTCTTTCTTATGGTTTTTTGGCTTGTTCTTGTATTAGTGCAATATCAAACTTTCCCATAACCTTCATATAGACCGACAAAGAATCCTTAGCGGTTTGGTACTACTCTAATTGTGAGTCAGAGAAGTCACTTGTAGAGTCCTTCTTTTGTTTATACTTGTGGTTTACTCACTCCCCATGAGTAGAAGGGAAGATGTGTACATCCATGGGGTCCCCTGCAAGCATCAATCAATTGAAATGTACTTTATTCTAAGAAATATAAGATACATAACTTAAAAGATATTGTCGAAGATAAAATCTCATTGTCACAATGAAAAAAATTGTTTATAGAATTTAAATTTGTCTGAATAGAACTTCTCTAACGAATAATAGGTCTTCGAAATCAGAAGCTTTTTTATAGACTTTCTAAATTTAGTGGTATACGTTATGCCTTTGATCTCAATTGGCAAATGGTTAAAACATTTTTTTCCATTATATATGAAAGACCTCTCAATTTTTGATGACATTGGAATCGGTAAACTTGTATTGAGCTCATTTCTGGTATTTTGTCGAGGTGAAATGAACATTTCCGTCCTATATTTTTTTTGCATCAGGCATACATACCATTTCCAAGATAAGTATGGAAGGCAAGGTCAAGATTTTATGCCTTTTGAATAAAGGTCGATAGGAATCCCTGAATCCAACTCTACACATATTTCTGACTCCTCTTTTTTGTAGTACAAACACCCTATCAAACATGTATTGGCAACACTTTTCCCAAAAACAGATACCGTATTGTAGATGGGAAGCAGTGAGAGCAAAGTACACATTTTTTGCCACAATAGTCTGAAATTTTGCTGACATTTTGTTTTTTATTAAGTACCCAGGTAAATATCCAGTGTGGAGCACTTGAGGGTGATGATGCTAGTTTTCGAGATAATAAATGACAAGAGATTAGCATCACACCAGTCTTTTATTTTTATAATATCCATGCTGATCAAATCATGCAGTTCCCTTTCATTCTTGCAATGTCAAAATAATGTAGTGTCATCTGCAAATTGGGTTATTTCTGCAGCTATATTTATGCGGACTATGACATTATATCACAAGAAGATAATTGGGCCTAGAACCGATCCTTGTGGAACACCACAAGTAACTGTCTGGGGATGGGATATGTTGTCCAGGAGTTTAACTTTTTGAGTACGTTCTGACAGGTATGGTCTGAACCATTTCAAAGATATATCTCTAAAGTCATACACTTCTAGTTTTTGCAGCAGAATTGCATGATCCACGCAATCGAAAGCTTTTGAAAGAACTGCCGCTGCTATTTCAGAACACTGAGAGGTTGCCCGGTATACCAGAGGTTCTGTTGGGGATACCTGATGAGGCCCAGATAATAAAACTGGATCAGGCCCCTTTTCAGTTGCATTTTACAACGGGCAATTGTTACCATGGACTTACTCTACACCTAGTATCCCGACAAATTCAGGTGATTCAGTTGTTATTGCGTAAATTTCATCATTACTGAAGTTGATAGAATTTTTTTATACAATGCCAGCGATTTCTTCCGTATGAAGTACTGAATATAATAATTGACTACATTCGATTAGCAATTTTTTTAATGTTGGTAGACTCGTCTCGAACATATGTTCAATTTCAGCTGTTTAGCATGTTTAGTTTGTTAAATAGAAAGCCAAAAACTTTCTCATAAATAGTTTGAAGTTGACATTTGGATATTTTATGAATTTGTCTATTTTATTATTTATATAGGTATGCCGAACTTGTGAATGTGATTGAGACGGCAAAATGTATAAAATCAGCTAGAAGTAAATATAGGCATGATTAAATCATGACAGTGAATGAGAACGTTTGGAATGAATTAAACCAATGATTAAAAAACATATAAAAACCGTTAAACGATGTAAGGCGTAATAAATTGAACTTGTAATATTCACAGTCCCATGACAATGATTGAGCAATTTTCACAAATAATATTTCTATCCTAGGCGCGTTTTGCTAACGCCGTAGCTTCATCCGTAATAATAGTAATAGTACACACACTGATCTACAGTCCTTATCTACAACAGTAGTAGCTACCTCACTTGATTGGTTGATGTTAGATTAGATAACAGGTGGAATTTGAAAAACCAATACAATCTCAATTCTTGGACTGCAGGTAAATTTTGAATATGAATAATTCTTGGCATTATGAAAAAGGTTCAACAATGGCAAGTCGTTAACCTCTGGTTGATCCTTCAATAGGTAATTTGAATGTTTGCCCTTATCAATTTCCAGAGACGATCCTTTAATAAACCCCTGCTTTTCACGAAGCAGCACTTTTGATGATATTTTTTTTTCTTTCCTTTTTTATAATCTTAGTTCTTTGAATTGATTTGTGTTTCACGATTGTTCCAAATTTCATTATTTATTGTATTTTGTTTATAACGAATTGTACCATGTAAATACAAAATAACTGGTATTCAGAAAAAAAATACCTCAATTACAAATTTCACATCGATAATTTTGACTGTAACATATTGTAATAATGTTTTTTTCAATATTAAATCGTCGTTTTTCCCGTCACAGAAAAAAATTGTGTGTTATACACGGGAAAAATATTATATTTTAGCTCTGGGTTTTTTGACAACACAACCTCGAGCTAAAATGGAATACTTTTTTCCCTTGTATAATAAATAACTATGATTTCCATGATGTAGCAAAATAAATCGGTCCCCAAGTTTACCGCCCCAAAAATCTGCCGCCCTAAGCTCAAGCCTATTCAGCCTGCTGGGAAATCCGACACTGCTCATCTTCGATGCTAAAATATCTGGAACGAAATTTCGCAAATCAGAGTAGAAAAGTGCGTTTAGTAATACTATCATTGCCAAATGCCTGGCAAATTTTTCGGACTGAATTCGTAGGGAAAAATGGTTGGAAATCGCTTAACAATATCATCAATAAGTTGAAAAAAGACAGTGCATTGAAATTTGAGATATGGAGCTAAAAATACATGCCATAAAAACAGATGAAACTTTTCAATCGACCTAAAAAATTATTGAGATTGTAGTCGACAATTTAGTTAACAAACTTTTAAGTATACAGGGTGTAACTGAATAAGTGTGAAACTTTTAAGGAGGTGATTCCTCATCGAAAAAAATATAGGATCTTTCATATATAGAAACTTCATTGGAGCATCCCTTGTTAAGATACATCCCCTTAAAAAAGGTACATAAAATTTGTATGACAATTTTTTCACAAGCACTGAAAAAGTTACAATATTGAAATTAACCTAACTTTTTGTACTACCAAAAATACACTTAACCAGAAATTCATTTGGTTTACCCCATGGTTGTAAGGGGCGGAAAACGCAATCCCTAAAATTTATTTCCACTATAACTTTTTGTCTTATTATTTGTTTACCATTTACAAATTTATTTCCGATAGCATGTTTCATTCTAAACAAAAAAAGTCTCTTGGGAAGGCTATCGGAAATAAATTTTTAAATGGTAAACAAATAATAAGACAAAACATTACATTGGAAATCAATTTTAGAGGTTGCGTTTTCCACCCCTTACAACCATGGGGTAAACCAAATAAATTTCTAGCTAAGTGTCTTTTTGGTAGTACAAAAAGTCAGGTTAATTTCAATATTGTAACTTCTTTAGTGCTTGTGAAAAAAATTGTTACACAAATTTTATGTACCCTCTTTAAGGGGCTGTATCTTAACAAGGGATGCTCCAATGAAATTTCTTTACATTAAAGATCCTATCTTTTTATCGATGAGGAATCACCTCCTCAAATGTTTTACACTTAATTAGTTACACCCTGTGTAGGTACTGTATAATGTGCTAGCAATCTTCCAGAGGTTGGCGATGATCCGGAAAAGGTAGGTACATCCAACACCGCAGCCTTCTTCTGAGTCAGCTGGTATTCAGCAGAATCGTCTTTGGGGCATTCTTTTGGAGAAATTTAGTGAGCGTTCGGGGAGTTTGACCTGAATCAAACATGTCGCGCGAAGAGCGGTCAGTCTCCGGCTCGATAGTCTCTAGTGCGGATGTTTCTATCATTTCATTGCGCGTGTAACGGACAAACACGTCCATGAGATACTTTGGAGATTAACGTCAGTTATAAATAAAGTTTTGGTGTCTTCCTCTCGAAACTGGACTAAATAATTTCTTATTTATCGGTGAGTAAATAGAGTTATTAATAGACACACTGTTTCTCGGACAAATCTCGCCAAGAATCAAAATTAACAGCAATACGTATCTTGTATGAAATGTACGAGTATTAGACCTTAGTCATGAATGAAAGTACTTCATACACGATGATCAGTGATTTTAATTAATTCCACTTGTTCATCGTCTTGTTTAACTGTTATTGCAGTTTAACCTACATTTTTTGATTGTCCGATTAATTTTTATGGAGCCTGCCTATTATTCATTTTCACCGGAATTAATTTGTAACGTATTTAGGTAGTATCACTGTAATTGTTAACAAATGAAACGTTCTGTTACTGTATCCGGTCCAAACTAAACAATGAAACAAATACTAGATAAGTAGAAAAACTATTTTAATGTTTAAATGAAAGTAGTTGTTCAGGAGGGTTTTTTCTTCCAGCTTGTGTCTGAAAGTCACTTCTTTACACGATCTACTCATCTTTGTAAATAGTTTATTTTGAAATTGATTGCTTTCTTTGGAAGATTTTCGCTATTTTTTGTATGAAGATGGAGAAGTAGAAAGCCAACACCTTCCTTTCCAAAATAATTAATCTCTCCTAATATTATACCCCTTTCAATTCAAACAAGATTCCTATGGCTGGGATTGAATCAAATAAGAGAATGAATGTCACTACGATGTCATTGATGACATGAGTAGATTTAACTCATTCATGAAATAAATTCGTGATTTCATCAATGAATTTCATCAGTATTCCATGTAAGAGTTGGAATATTTAAAAATTCTTTTGTATTGCATATCTACAACATAAAATGAACCTACATACAAAATTTGAGCCTCTGAAAATATAGCGGTACGGAGAAACAGTGATGAAAAGGTAATTTTCATATGTAAACGCACCCTTTTACCTCCACGGGGGAGCCCAAGTCGAAATATTGGAAAATCTTTTTATATTGCATATCTACAACATAAAATGAACCTACATACAAAATTTGAGCCTCTGAAAATATAGCGATACGGAGAAACAATAATGAAATATGTACTACGAGATGTGTACCAAAGCCAAGAATATTATACTCAATGAGTTTCACGAGAAATAGGGAACTTGCAGATTTTTTTTTTCACATCGCAAATGTGCTCTGCTATGATAACTATTAACTAATGCAAAATATAAGCAGTGAAATATCAATAGTCAGTTTATAAAAAGTATTAAAACTTTCTTGCGTTGAAAAACCAATTCAAACAAGCGTTTAAAGCCGCGAACTGTCATGACGTCATACTGTATCAATCCGGGCGTACGCATATGGCGCAGGCTGTGACTGCCGTGACTCGATGGGATTGAAAACAATCTTCAGCCAATCATAAAACTCGGTTAGTAAAAATTATCCAATACGAACCGCCAATTCTTCAGTCCACGTGGACTAGTTCGTAGCGGCATTATATCTCTGTATTGGCTTTTGAGATGCCGATAGCTTTAACTATTCACAATACAAATTACTTCGACTATACTCGTATAGTCATCTGATGACGCTTGTTCGATCGCGCATCGAGAAGAGGATTACCGTTCTAGAGTGTTCCCACACATTAGTACGGCTACAGTAATTGTGTTGTATTCATTAGCCAAAATGCGTATCACTTATTTTTGGAACTCCAGAACCCAATAATGTTTTATGGAAAACTTCAATGTAACAAACGTTCAAAATGATTTTCACCAAATGTTTTCATCATATTCGTCATGAAACATATGGCGCGACATCGTACCATTTGTTTATTTATGCAAATAATGAAGTAGAATAACATTGAACATATCTTCAGCTTCTACGAAATTATTGTTGTAGCAATGTCTCGTTTTTTTCTAGAACCGTTATATCAATTACCTGTAGATAATGATTCGATTCTTGTATTATTCAAATTCCCAGAAACCCGAAGAAACTTCACTTCAGTAATCAGTTTTGTTTTCTATGTTTGGTTTGACCTACAAACCCAGTAGCATTTGATGAAATTCATGCAGGGTCAGTTATTGTACAGGGTGTTCTGAAATTAATGTTTTGAACATTGTTTAAACAGTAAGTTGATACTTAATTGTTAACATAATTTTCAATGAGTAGATGCCTATCATCTACTCATTGAGATATATGATCCTGTCTATAAATTTCTAGGAAACATAAACGTTTCTTCCTTTTTCGATTCTCGAAAACAGTGAGGAATTTCAAAAGTATATGTTTTATTCTATTTTTGTAGATATGGTGTTGAAATTCTTTCCACTTACTCATTGAAAAGGTTTTCCAACAAACGACAACCCTCAAAAAACACAATTATAACCATCAAAAGATGAAACTTAACTTTGATTATTACAAAAGTTGTAACTGATAATATTCCTATTTATGCGAGTGCTTTTGGCCTAACTATTACTTTACTAGTCTGCTTTCATATTCACTGGTTATCGCTTCAGAGTCTAAAATCGAAGACACTACAACATTCTCTGCCTTCACCATTCTTTCACCTCCAATAATATTTTTGTAGATCTATGTTTTAGTGAGAAATAAACAGAAAATTCAAAACATTTTTTTCAATTTCAAATTTAGAATCCCTTTGAGCTGTCGAATTTCAAAAAGTATGCATCCCAATTTTTTCGTTCTAAATATCGTACATGTGCCTATTTCTAGCGACTTCTGAATCGTTAAATGCTGATATATCGACAGAGAACACTTGTAGTTTCCGAATGGTAAATATAAAGTTTCAATGAAATTCAGAGACAGTTGATTATAATCCAACCAATCTTTGATTATTTCTAGGTCCTTTTCTGTCTGTTTCTTCACNATAATCCAACCAATCTTTGATTATTTTTAGGTCCTTTTCTGTCTGTTTCTTCACCACTGACCATGTTTTTCTAGAATGAACTATAGCGGTATTGTCTACAGAACTGATAATGTGTCCAGATGAACCTGCTGGAAATATTCCATTCAAATATGTGCAGAATAAAACTGGTCCCAGAACCGTTCCCTGGAGTATTCCACATTCAATTATTTTTCCGCTGCTTTCAATGTTTTTGATTTTCACTTATTGTTTTCTATTTACCAGATATGATTTGAATAGTTTCATTGCGTGGCCCCTAATACCGATGTTTTCTAAACATGAAAGCAAAATCGATAGGGTAACAGTATCAAATGCTCTCGATAAATCTGAAAACACCTATTGTGTGCTCGCTCTCATCCAGTGCTTTATAAATATAATCTGTTAAATTCATTACGGCATTTTGAGTAGATTTTTCGTCTCAGAATTTAAGTTGTGAATTTGACAGTACTTTTTGCTCTTTTAGAAAGGAATTTGGTCCTGCCTTCAATAATTTAATAATTTTTCCTCGCTTATGAAGTTATAAATTTAAAAAAAAGGGAAAATATGAAATTTCAATACTTGGCATTTTAAAACGGCTAACGGCTCAAACTGATACAAACAAAGAAGCCTGATACAGTCCTTCTCGACCATCAGAGTAGGACGATTCTCGTGGTGGAGTTTTCAGCTCCACTCCTGGAACCCCGCAGACTCTATCCAGAAAACTCTGTTAAACTGGTTGTTCTAATTACAAGTACCTAGTGATCGTCATCCAAGTGATCAGTTTCAAGAGGAAGACCTTCCTCTTCAAGATGATCACTCGATCGAAACACGTGTCGAGGTTTTGAAATAACGGTTTGGTGTAGGGAAAAAACTCCAGTGATATTCATAACAATATGGTTAAAACAAATATATAATGCATAGCGTTTAGTTGTATTCTGATACCTTTGCTATGCCCACGACAAAATTTTCAGCGTTATCTCAAAATTTTATGTATAATTTAGCGGCTTACTAGGAAAAAAACCCTTTGTATAAAGATGTGGTGTTTCTAGGAATACTTAATGGAATATATGATATACCATATTTTGATACAGAAAAATAAATTTTTACGTTAATGAAGTAGCTTTCCTGCATCTCAGAATTGTATATGTCAACGTGGGGCGTATTTTACTTATTCGCTTGATGTGCAATCATCCAGAGTCTTCAAAAGAAAAAATGATATAATCCTATTTGCGGATGCCGTATGCAATTTGATGCAACTATTTTGTGTTATCTGAAATACATCTTTCTTTAGTGAGGCTCCTTCCGTATATTCCATCGCAGAGAATATCAAGCTCTCACATAAACTGAATTTCAGTTTTCTAGAAAACAAATGTCTGCTTGGGTACAGTTGTCTTGAAATGAAGGTAACCGATGTTTTTATTGAATTTAAGGTCGTTAATGTAGATAGAAAGAGATTCTCTACTTTTGCCTTCGGGTCCGAAAAGCATTATTTATCATTTTCTTCAATCAAATTTTGAATTGTCCGCATTTGAGATATCAAACATGAACCCCAATAGAGAATCTGTTCAAGTGTAATGATGGTCAAAATAATAATGTAAAAATCGATGACCGCCATTGGATTTTCTTCTTAATTTTTTTCCCAGAATATTGTCCATTGCCCATTGTGAAAAATGAATTCTGGAATCGCTCTATTTTGAAAGAAAACTTTTTCTACATCTCAAAAAATGATGTAATGGTTTCGTAAACTGCTCAGTGAAAATCTCATAATGCAGCGTTATTTGAATGAGAAAAAAAACATTGTTTTTTACTGTTAGTAGTACAAAATTCCTAACGTGTTCATCTATAACTATATATGTTTTTCTCCAGGAGGGAATGCCAATAAGATTCAAAAGCATTCACTTTTTCAACATTGTTCCATTCATGGATAAAATTTCTGCAATGATGAGACCCTTCATGAAAAAGTATGTTGCAGATTCGGTAAGTTCAGATTTTGTCATCAGTTTCCTTTCCGCTTCAGTACATTACCTCAAAATTTTTCAAATGATACCACTCCAATACATCTTACTGAAAAGTGTTTCAAAAATCGAACCAAATAATATTGTTCAATCAAAATTTGTTATGCTCCAGCATAGGTTTCACTTCCAGTAAAGAACTAATCATAAGAGAATTTTGTCCAAACGGAAATCATAAAAACAATAGGTGCCATAGTGTATACAAAAAAACTTTCGAAAAAGAAAGTTATTTCTTTAAAGGTGATGCACTACCAATACCAATAACCAACAATAATGGCGAACTTATACAAAGAGTGGTTCGAAACATTTTCAATTGAATAATTCCACAAGAGATGCGTTATTGACATATTCATAGTACCTACCTAACCGTTGATACACAAACTGAATCCTTTCTTATAGCAAGTCAGCACCAGATATCTTTTAGATGCAATGAGAAACATAAATTGATGTTGAAAGAGTTGAAATGAACAGGGTGAATAAGAACTGGAAAACAAGACAAGAAAGGTCCTAATTGATGGTACTGTAGAGGATTTAAATGGACATCAATATTTCTTAGCACAATCATGTCGTTGGAATTGCAGAAACTGCTTCCCAAAAGCTTCAAACACTCTTCCGAACCCGAAAACTCTAAATGACTCCACAACTTTTGACGCTTTATAAAGCTCAGATCAGACCTTCTTTGGAGTATTGTTCTCATGTATGGAGCTCCGCCTCTAAGCATACCTTAATGCTGCTGGATTCTATCCAGAAAAGAGCCATCTGCCTAATTGGATACGCGAACATCACTTGCAACCTTGATAGTCTGGACCATTGAAGAAGAGTTAGACATTTTGTCTCTCTTCTATAGATAGTTTCACGGGAAGTGTTCAAATGACTTAGCACATTTGATTCCACCAAAAGCGGTACGAATCAGAAAAACGTGACGGACTGTGGGTGCTCATCGTTTTGAGGTTCAACTCAGTACACCTCGAACTTCACTGTTTGAGAACTCTTTCATTTGGAGAGCTGCGTTTATATGGATTAAACTTCCAGAGATTCAAATCCAATGTGAATAGATACTTTCGCACAGACACCACTCCCAGAGCACCTTAACAATTTTTCTACAGTGGTTGTGTTTTGTCCTTAAAAAACAGTAGAATGACTCAAATTGGGTGAAAGTAATTTTTATGAATACAGAACGAAGTATTGTGAAATCCAAAAAAAGTATTTTTTATAACTTGTATTCAATAATTTTGACTATCGAAATAAATTAAAATAAATATTTCTTTTGTTAGATGACTTTTGTGAAAACAAATTTAAAAAAAACAGAGAAACGAAAAGCTGTGTTTAGCAAATACTGAACATATACAACACGCCTTGCTGCACAATGGCGAAATCCAAGAGTCATTTTATATCAGCATTGGTGAGCATAAGATTTTTTACCAAGCAAAACAAGGAAGTGAGGAGAAGAGACCCACTTCTGGGTCGGAACCCTTATTTTCTGCATTTTTATAAATGCTTTCAGAATGTCTGTCGGATTGCATTTTTGTATATATTGGATAGGTATCTGTCGAGTTTTGATAATATTTATTTCAGACATTTTAGATACAATGTTATTGTGTCTAATATTGAATATCTGTCTTTGGGATTTTTTAAATGCGTTTTTCTTCATTGACTTTTGAATGGAGTCAATTTCTATACATGGAGTTAGTATTCTACTCAGTATTCTATTTAGTTGAATATCTTCAACATGAAAACACAAAATGATAATTTTGTATTTTCAGTTAGTTATGCACTCACAAATAGACACTTTGTTCAACAAAATTCCAAAAGACATTCTACCGGAAGACTATGGTGGATCCTGTAAATCCTTGAAAATTCTTCATGGTGAGTAAATAGAAAGGAAGTTGAAATTCAACCATCAAAATAGCTATAAAACCCTCGAACAAAATGGTTTGCAGTGAACAGACTAAATTTATTATTTTATATATTAAACTAGTACTATGTTGCTGTATCGCTGATGTTCCAATCTTTTCACAGAATCAGAATCAACGAACTTAGGCGTGCGCAGCGTTATAGAACAGTGCTTTCAAAAAATTGTTCTACAGCGCCATCTAGTGGCGAGTTACAGAAAAATTGATAGCCTAAAAACCTTCTTTATGAAAAATTACTTATACTTACCACTTACCAACCAACCAACAAACATCCATTTTTATATATTAGATGTACTGATAATCTCATCATTTACATGTTAAAACATCTTACAAACGTTTTTCAATAGTACTTACATTTATTTTCTTCAATGAAAACAATAATTGTGCTTTCGACTGACCCTTTTGGGAATTTTCACCTCAGAAAATCTGATGAACAATACTGATTTTCTCCATAAAAATGCATTTTTCAATAATTGTGTGTTTCGATCTGTTCGTTTTTCCAATAACTATAAAAACATGAAATATGTGGAGCTTTAAAGCCTTTTTCGGCATAGTTTAATTTCAGATGAATTTTCTTGAAATTATTAGAAATGTTAATTTTCAGAAAAATTGTGTTACTAATAATTCACCAATAAATCAAATCTCTATCACTTTACACGAATTATTAGGCTGTTTCAAAAGTTTTGTCCGTTTAAATATCAAGTGATTTTGTAGCTCCGTATCTCAATAAATATTCATTCTACTGTGTCGTAGTGTATACTGATCCATAGAGAATTTTGTAGTCTATACACTGATGGTGTTCATTTTTTCCAAATTTTTATTTTTTGACCATAATCAGCATATTACTATATGATGTCGTTAAGCGATTTTTGGCCAATTTTTCTCTACAAATTCTAATCGAACCAAAGCGTTGGTTTGCGAAATTTCGTTCCGGAGATTCCAGCCTCGAAGTGGTCGACCTACAGTAATCCAGGACGAGGACTCAAAACCCTGGTGGAGGCTGACACACCATGAACGGTACATGAAATGGGTGAAAAATCATTTTTATGAATATCAGAACTAGACGTCAGCTCCCATGCGGTTTTTAATGGTTCAAAACGTACTGGAAACGTCAAAAAGTTCGTACAGTGGGTGCCTCACAATTTGAATGATCGAAATTATTACGTTTTGAAGTATATTCTTCCTTGGTATTGCACAACCAAAACAATACTTTTTGGATCGGATCGTCGCGTGTGAGAAAAATGGATCCTCTACGACAACAGGAGCCATTCAGGACAGTGATTGGATACCGATGGGCCACCCAGGTACTTTCCAAGAGCGAACATTCACAAAAGAGATATCTTTACTATATGGTGGTTAATGGCCAGTATGATTCACTATATTGTGCAACCAGGCCAAACCATCACAGTGGTGATGCAGTAAAATATACCGAAAATTGCGTCAACTACAGCCGGCACTGATCAACAGAAGAGGTTCGATTCTGCTCCACGACAACACCTATCCGCATGTTTTACAAATCACCGTGTGAAAATTAAAGGAATTGAGCGTCGAAGATCTGCCTCACCCATCTCACTCCCCATATCTCATGCCAATCGACTTCAATCTTTTCAAGCACTTCGATAACTTTCTCAACGGCCTTCATCGACTTCATCGGATCTCGAGTACACAATTTTCATGCTGATAGAATTAATCCCCTTATATTACGTTGGCAAAAGTACGCTGATACAAATGGTGCTCATTTCGATTAGATTGAATAAATATTCACTGAAATTTTGCAGTTTCAAGTAGAATCATAAAAACGGACAAAACTTTCGAAACAACCTAATATCATAATCCAATCGTAAGTTCTATTCAATTGTTTTTTCAGAAGAATATAAAGTCCAGATGACAGAGAATACCGAATTTTTCAAGTTTCAAGAATCTCAAATAGTGGATGAGTTGAAAAGGGCAGAAAAAAGTGAATTTGCCAGTGAAGTGTTTGGAATAAATGGAACTTTCAAAAAACTACAACTTGATTGATAGTTCCAGGATTTTTTCCTCTATGAATTGAGTAAACTATTGATTTATACACTCTGGAGCATCGAAAATGGATTGTATCTAAATAAATATGCGAAATATATATTTATACAAACGTATATTTGTCTCTTTCACAACAATTGAATTTATTTCCTGCTAGGATATTTTTTCACTGTATCTCCTTGAATATAGGGCAAACTTTTGGCGAAAGAAAAAATCACTTTCGAAATTCTAGAAGAGAAATCTCCTAGATTTCTGTGCTTGCAGTTGAAAAAAAAGTTAAAAATCGAAGATCTTCAGATTAAGTGGATAATCTCTTCAAAGAATACTTATTCTTTTCTGCTTGTGTACGATACAAAATTTTCTACGAATGAAAAAATACAAGGAATAAACAATATGTAACATTATGTAATTTTAATACTGCACAGCTCACCTCAGATGTTTCATTGGATAAAGGTGGTTGAATTCCTGTTCTTTTCATGGTACTCTGTCAGAAGCTGACGATGAAGAGTGGTAGCTTGGAGCTGGAGTTGTTTCAAGATATGATGAGCAATATTCTTCATACTCTTGACCAAAAGTTCAATGTATCACTCCACCATCGTGCCTTTCAATTAGATGAAATCAAACTCCAAAAACAAAGCATTGGCGATCCAACATCTGAGAGCAAAATTGAACTCAACTTTCTTTCCTTGCGATCTCATCTACGTATTTGACAGAATACTCAAATTACAAATATCGGCAATAAACAGGATTCTCTACGACGATCCGCTATAAAGGCATGCTTCGACATCTACTGCCGAATCTTCGACATCTACTGAACGAAATGCGTCTCCTAGCTATATACTCTGCAGGTTTCCCTGCAAAACAAATATTTGGAACCATAGATGGCGACCTCCTGAGGTCTGCCGAGTTTAGCAATGAATTCGTGATTCAACCAAGCACTACTGATAAAACCTAGGTTAGGTCAAAACAGCGCTTCTGTTGGATCACGAATACTTTATTTTTCTAATAATTGAGTAGAACTGACCGATAATTGATGAGAATCCACATCAAAACTCAGTAATACAGTTTATTTTATGATTTTCACAATAGAGGGTTTTGCGAAAACCGCGACACATGTTTCGCTATACAATAGCTTTCTCAAGCGTGAGATGAGCCTAAAATATTTCACGCTTGAGAAAGTTTTTGTATAGCAAAACACATGTCTTGGTTGCAAAACTCTTTATAGTGAAAATCATACAATAAACTGTAATAACAAGCTTTATTTTTCTGTTCAGGTTCTTGAAGTGAAAGCGTTAGATGAATGTGATTTTGAATTGGCGTCCGAGGTCTGCTGTTAATCACAAAGATGAAAGGAGAGATCTTTATCTTCATCTCCAAATGCAATCCCACTGAAATATTGTAACAGAATTTGATAATATGAAATCCAATAGATACATATGTACAATTATTTTATGAGCAAACCTAAATGTTAAAAATCTTATAGAAGACCAACTTGGTAGATTAATTAGTCTTTCGCCAAAGGAAACAACTTCTAGGATTGCTAAACTGATCGAAAGACTTATCCGGTACATTGCAATCTACCCCCTAAATGGCAAATGGGAATCCACGAACATGTAATGTTATATTCCTTTCTAATTATGTAAACATCTGATTGGAACTCATTTCAATGGTATTGAAAGCACATTAAAAAAGATGGCGGTTTTCCTGTCAACGTCCTAAAAGTTTGAGATGTTTGGGAACGAAACCTCGTGACAGTTGGAATTTGACTCCCGTAGTTTGAAAAATGAGTGGTAAATAGATTATTTCACACACTCCTCGGAAGTTTTCTCCTCCATAATACGGGAGACTAGTTGCGATTATCATGAGAAACTCCAGTTCGAGCAGACCGAGAGTGGCAGGCAATTCTTCACATCAACATGAATATAAACAATATTGATGAAAGGAAGTGATGGCGCAATGAGCATGATTTAGGGCGGCCCTGTTTGGATGCATATTTCGGCGAGTCAAAACAGGACTAAATGAGTTGTGTTTGGGCTCTGGTTATCAGCTAATTGCCTCGCAGTGAAAGCTGCAGTAAAAGGCAGAGGTTGAATTTCGTCGACGGTAGCTACAAGTCGACCACCTTGATATTCGAGAATATTCTGTCGATCCCATAGATATAGATGATGTCTCCCTATCAGAAGATATCATTGCCCCTATGCTTTCTCTTTATCTTCATCTCAACATTTACCGTGTTTTACCGTTTACGTTGAAAGATGACAGCACGTTAATTCTTAGCTCACATTAGTTTCGCGTTTCGGAAGTTTGTGATCAGTTTCCAAGTTATTTCTTCTTAAACATGGCGTAATCTTCTGGAAGAAGAAGGAAGTTAATACATTGCTAATTTTTCAGAAGTTGAACCAATTAACTTCTTCAAAAATGTGTCTCTGAAACCGTTCATTTATAGAGAGTAGACATTCTCTACTACGATTTTACATTCGTGGGCATCAAATTTTAAAACAACTCCCTTATAAAATTTCATTTCTACCACATTCTACACTGTAAAATCTACACTGACAACCAAAGTTTAATAGCCAGATAATGGAGTGTGAGTATTTATGGTAATAAATTAGATATTGAGACTTCATGAATGTTTACCCATTTGACTCTTCAAATTGTAGAAACATGGAATATCAAATGCATTTCCGAAGTAACGGTCAATATAAATAGTGGTAATTTGGTTTTAAATTACGCTTTTAAGGAATTGTTTGCTTCGGCACTGTCGATAACAATCACTTATGTCTCAACGATACCCACATTAAAGTTGTTGATTTTTACCACGATGAATGAGTGAAAACTATTTTTAAAACATGTTTTCAATCGAAAACCCGTTATAAATTCAACGTTTAATTATCGAACATGTCCGTATTCACTGATATTCTCAAGTATTGATTATTGAATATTTTTTCCGGGTAGGTAGGTTCAGCATTAATTTTTTTGTTTATCATCCCTCGTCCCCATATGTATGACAACTTTCAAAAATTAACGATCAACGAGGTCACACATATTTTAACTTGCGCTTCCTAACCAGGAAAGTTGATGGACTTAATCATCTTAATCATAACGACTTATATCGATTCAACCAACACACTGGTAGATAAACACATTTACAGAGTGGGCCAGTGAAAACGAAACCTCAAATGACATTCACCCTTTCAGTGGGGTGAAATCCAACTCTCAAATCTAAAATAGGATCAGGGGTCAAGCGATACCTCATTTGAAAGATCATCGAGTTATCATTTTGACTATTCACAGTTTTTTGAAATTCAATGCAGCTGTTTGACAGAAAAACACTTTTAACATTAATTTTTGGGTTTGCATTCAGCCCGATTTTGATTAATAGTTATCTTACTAGATATTTTGGATGCAACTAAACAAAATTCTACTGAAAATTGGAAATTTTGTAATACAATTAAGTATCATAACATCAACGCTCAAAATTTAGCTTACAAAAACGATTTGGAGCTAAAAACGGTAAGCCAGATAAGGAACCTCTGACTCAGATGAATCTATTGAAAACACTTTCTAAACACCAGAACAAAATTACGGTCTCTCGACGCGCATTTCGCTAACCAAGTTAGCGTCCCCAGGAGATCATTATGACTAAATTTTTCTACTATGTTAGTGTTTTTATATGCTGGTGGCCTAAATACTACCTGTTAGTATTACCTAACTACACCGGATATACTATCAAAAATGTCGATAAGGGTCTAGAGTTTGATGTATATAGAAAGAATACGAGCACATTCAGGTATATCCCTGACAGCTCGCATTATTGCCCGCAACAAGGAATGGCGGGACTACAATTGCTTGTTCATAGACTGCTCACATTTCCCTTTAGCAAAGAGAGGTATTAGATTGAGAAAAAAATTGTTAGGGAGGTGACTGAAAGTAACGCGTATCCATTCAATGCAACAAGTGCATACCCACTTGAGATCTGCACATTTTAAACAAAAAAATACATAATTTTGAGTGACCTTGTTGAAAAATTCTCGATGAAACACATTTCCTCTTCAAGAACTTTTTCACATCATATAGCTCAATGTCTGTCGGATTAGAATAAAACTCGGCATATTTTTACTTTGCAAGTCATAAAATTATTCAAATGTGTTTTTAAAACCAAACCTCTTATTTTTTGGTAAATATAAGTGCAAAACATCGTTTGTCCTTCAATTTGAATAAATGCAGCAAGCGACCAGTATTTCAAGTTTAAATTCAGTTGGGTGAGGAATCCTCCCCAATAATTTCTGTTAAAAAACTTGAATCTTGTCCACGAACAGAAAAAGGTATGTGTAAATGAATATAAATGTAAATGAATATAAATGAATATAAAATAAATGAAGAGTCTGACTCGATGTGTCGGTCAATGCAGAGTGTGACAGTGGGGCTTTCGTTTTTTCTATTCCTGACTTCTTCAATGTGTATATTTTAATTCAGGTAAGATATTCAATTGTTCATTTCTTTTTTCTGCTCATTTTGACAGCTGAACCTTATCGAAATTTTTAGAATCTATTCTTTTTTTGGTCGTGAATTTTGATAGTATCATTATTAAAAATGAGGACTGAATCGTGAAATAAAAAGCATGGTGGAAGAACTTCCTTCAATCAGATGTAAAAAAATAAAATACACACATATAAAAAAACAAACAACAGTTATTGTATAGTTTCAACTCCTACAATCATAAAAATAATAAAATTATCTGTAATGGAGAACTTCGACAAACTCAATGTGATATTTTTTGAAAGAAAATATTATATTATAAATAATAATGAATAAAAATAATTGATAATACCATATGAATAATGAAAATTCATCAATGAATCATTAATATTTATTTCATTTTCACTATATATTTTATTCAAAAACTATCGTTCCTTATTTCAATGTTCAGGGGCAAATTTTATTTGTTGTGTACATCGAAAGAAGCTACGAATAACAAGTTTTGCCCTCTGAGGGTTGCCGTTCTAAGGCGTACATTAGCTGATTGACGAAAAATACAGAAATAGTAAAATGAGCAAATAAAATAAAAATACTGTCAAAATGTTTTTAATAATATTCATAGTTTTCCATTCAATAATTTCTGCTGAAGTTCTTTTGAAAACACTTTTCCCATACTAGACCAAAAGCACTGTCTCTCGACACCCGTTTCGCTAACCAAGTTAGCATCATCAGGAGATGATTTAAACTAAATCTGTGTCAGTCTTTCATGTATATCTGAGCGAACATTACTTTGGTAGTAAGGGTAATTGAACAAGGATTAAATGAGTGTCATTAAACGGATTCGTTACTATTAGTTATTGTGTTAGGTTTTTCGACATTGAATATACCTAGCACCGAGATTTCTTTTTTTTACGTGGCAATAGTGTGATAACAAACTTGAACGTGAAGTGAGTTGTAACCCAACTAATTCTAGTGATGTTCTAAAAGTGTCCTGGAAATTGTACACTTGGAAGACCACGAAGAAGAAGTAAATCGTTGTTAAAATAACGTATATATCAATTCTGGAAAATCGAATCTACAAATTGGACTTCATACCTGGTGCACTCAAATATTTTCCTTTGATATTAAACTACCATGCCTCAAAACGAATTGACTATAAGGGAGTTGTATGATTTACTTATAAAGTCACAAGAAGAACAGACAGAAAAACAGGAAGAAATAGAGCAGAGTACGAGAAGAAACTACTGGAAACTCGAAAACAAATAACTGTCCGACAAAAAAAAATATCGTCTTAGAGAGACAAGTCAGAAAGATTATTTATTGAAACACTCTTGAAAAACTCAATTCTTTGTTGGGACTGAATCTTACAAAATCGGATCAATAATATATTCCAAATTGGTAAAAACGAAGGTAACAAAGAAATACTCATACAATTCGTTTCCTTTCTAAGTAAGCAGGATATTTTTCATAATGTTGCTCAACTAAAGAACACAAAAGTTTCTATTGTAAATAACGTGTGCCCTGAAGATCGAGAGAGGCAAAAAATCCTCATCAAGCATATGAAAGCTGCCAGAGCTAACCATAAAAAGGCAGAAATTCGTGGATTCAAATTGGAAATTGAAGGCAAACTATACTCCATAGAAGATTTGGAAAACCTAGAATCTGAATCAGGAGGTGAATCTTTTAGTGATTCAGAGAACCAGGGGGAAGACGAAACAATTTCAAATACAACAGAGGGAAAAATGAACAGATGGAGTCCAGTTGGAAACAAAAGAAAAAGCGAAAATTACACAAAGAGTGTTATGTATTTTAAACATTATAATGATTTAAATATTTTACTGAGAGAAATCGGTTTTGATTTATAAGTTTTCCAACATTGCAGGCTATAATGCTGTAAACAGTAAAAGTGCTTTTAATACTCACGATGGCGTGATTATGTACTTGAAAAATCATTTAGAATATAAATCCAATATCATCAATCTAGGCGAGTCGAGACCCATCAAAGTGAAAATCTGTAATTGTTACGGTACCATAACGATAACAGGGATATATAGGTCCCCAAATAGCTGCCCAAAATTATTAAATACTGATCTCTTCAATTACATAATGAATAGCAAAACAAAAAATCACTTTATCACTGGCGATACCAATATCAACTTGATGGGAGATACAGATTTTATTGAAGATTACAAAACGATATTGTAATGAATCTGAAGCCGTCCCTGACGGTGTCCCAGTCAGCCAACGCATGACGCATACCGCGAAAACCCCGGATGGGTCCCGAAATCCGCAGAGGGATCCGGAACGTTCTAATCGAATGAGCTATCGCTCATATTTTTAGGACCTTTATCTCTATTTTCCATGTTTTTGAACTTGTTGATTAGACTAATAGTGTATAAGGTGCTGCATGACTTCAGGCAGCTTCTAATTGTTTTCAACGAATTCCGAATTCTTGTATTCGATTCGCATAATATGGAATTCGAAAATATGATCACATCAGTGAATAAACTCAAAAAAATGCGTATAATTCAACTCCTCACTCTCATTCACAAAGTTTTGATTATTGGTCATTCCACGTATCTACTCAAAAGTCTAATAATGCGTAGCCTGAATAGATAAACAAATTTCTTAGACCTGACTATTACAGATAATCAAAAATCTAGATAGGGAAATTAAAACATATTGTTATTGTTTGGAAATGTCCTTATAGGTCGAAACTGCAGCAACATTAGTTACGAATAAAAGTGGTAAAAAACAGAAAGTTTTATATCTCATTTTTCATGATCTTCTACCACCTAGTAACGGCTACATCCATCAATTCACACAGTACATTTTACTGAATCACCACTAGTCCTAATCATATGTGTTTCAGTTACTGAAAAAAAAACAAAACAATTTAGTTTCTCCTCCATTTCACAGTATCTTTGAATTATTGAAAACAGAAACTTTGAAACAAATAATACAAAACAAAAACCCAACCTGTAATGAAAGGTTGAACTAGAACCTCTAGCATAGAATGAATCCAAAACGAGCACTGTTTCCAAACCTCAGAACTGCAAAACTCTACAAGACGCCAATTCGATTGGGGAAATGCGCGTTGAATACGAGTATGGCAGTTCTGGTGTTAGAAGACAGTGCTTGTTTTGAAAAAACCCAAACTTTAAAAGAAAAACATGTCCAGACTTCTTAACAAAATTTCAACTTAACAACGAACATTTTCGGAACTAATGTGTCCAATTACTTCAAGAAATTGTTTCCGAAACCGTTGTAGGTACGAAATTCTTCTGATATTTTTATTGTAATACTTTCTAGGAATTTGGTATGGTCAACATGGTGTACTGGCAAGAAATCAATCACTCACAGTTTGTTTTTTCATCAGACAGTTAATATAATTCTTCGAATTTGTTACAACAATCACATGTCACCACCACCTTGAATTAATTTTATTTTGGTGATCATTCTATCGACATTGAATTCGAATCTCGCATGCATGAAATAAGTATAAATTATATATCAGAGTCATTAACAAACAAGAATAATCAGTGGTTTTGATTTCCGTCAATTATTTTCACGAGATATGTAAAATTAATGACTTGTGAGATGTATTTCATGCGTTCAATTAAAATTGGACAAAATGCATTCATGCAAAGTTAATTATGAGTTGATGCCGATGATAGTTCTTGAAAGTACTGCCGTTTTGTTAGTAGATGCATTGAAAAGCAAAATATTCTGTGAAGAAGCATACAAGATGTTAAAGCCTTCCAAATATTCAAGGATACGGTGGTTTACGGCTTTCAAAAATCATGAAAAATCTGTTTAAAAAAAATATGTTTATCTTTTTAGTTCAGTGTTCTTTGAAAGCCTGTTTTTTAAATTTTTAAAGTATATTTTATTTGCATTATTCAATTCCGTATGCTATAAAAGCGTGCTTTTTAGTCTTTTCAAACTATACTTATTTTATCTAAACTTTGGGATCAATCAGCCGTATATTGTTTACAAAAATGACCNATTTTCCAGTGCCTTTAATTTCCAAATATAAGAGCCATCTACTCGCCTTTCGAGACAGTCAAGTAGAAGTAACAGTGCAGTACGTGAGGTGATCTAGCGATAGACATTCGAATAATAGTTGAAGCTTTAGGTGAAGTGTTCATTGTATTTGAAAGTAAAATAAAGTCAAGTCTAATTATTGTTTAGTGTAGTCAATTATTGGTCAACCCACGGGGACAAACGTAACGGTAACTTATGAATAGACCGTTATCTACTTGATGAAAATTAGTAACATTTTCCATGATGATAATTATCCAATTTTCATACTATAAATTTCATTCAAGACGCGTTTCGCTATACATTTGCTTCATCAGTTGGACTGGTACATTAAACTATTCTATAATATCTTTTATTTAATAATAGGTAATTACAAAACTTAATTAGATATATAAATAATTCTGTTAAAACAATCAAAATACAATATCACTTCTAGGAAAACAGTTAATTTATAAGTATGTTAATAATTGACATTTTATGAAAAAAAGTTCGACAATGGTAAGTGAATAGTCATTTGTTGGTCGTTAAAAAAAATCAATGTTTGCATTCACTGATTTCCAGATTTTTTTCTTAATTCCGTATGTAATATGTCGTAGTCCATGTTAAAATCGTGGTTATTTTTTGAAAGGTGGCAATCATAGAGGAAATAGGTGAAATTGAAGTCCTACCTATATAAACTTTTAGGCACAATCACATGTTAGTTCGTAGACCTCAGATTTGTTATCTTTTTCCATTTTTGACTAGTTGTTCTTCATAATATGTCTAGCCGAAGAGTAAACAGTCTTATGAGTTATGCTAATGTTCTCTTTTGTTAGTAGTCTTTTCAATTTTATCTGATGATTTTTCTGTATATATGATTGTTTCATAGGTGTTAGTTCAATGTGGGATTATCCTTGGTTAATGGCCCATTTGAAAAGTTTTTTATCAAGGATGAGATGAATCATGTTCAGATTTAAGTTGTTGTTAACTGCAATTACTTTTATGAAATTTAATTTCTTATTAAAATTATCTGTGGACATAAGGATACTGTTGATTATGTTACGGTATACTGCTAATTTATGTTGATGAGGATGATCAGAATGGTTATTGATATTTGTGTGAAAATCGATCGTCTGGTCGTCGGGCGCAAACCTCCGTTCCACATATCAGTCGACTGAATGAGTAAAAGGAATATCACTGACGTTAACATCTGGTTCCTTTATACTATTTGAGGTGTACTACAGTCGAACTGGTTTCATTCAATGATAAGTTTTCTGACACTATCTTGTCTTCATATAAGTGTGATTGAAACGTTCTTTCTTCCTTTTAGGATACTCCATCATGGAAATGCTTGCGGTGCTTTAATCTACATCATTTAAAGTTCAAATTTTCATATTCTGTCCTTCCATCTTAACTCTAAATGTCATGATGTATGATGTAAAATAAGTTTTTCATCCACTGAATCCTTTCTTGAAAATTTAAAGGAAGGTAATATATAACAAAATATGTCAATGATGCGTATAGCTAGTTGAAAATAATGAAAAAACATTCACTCCTGCCTTTTTTAAATAGTAGCACCAAGCTATCTCAAATTTCTTGTACCGTAACTTCACCTTTGTTAACTTTCTGATTAGTCTTTGATTTCTTTTTCCTGATATTGAGCAAAAACAAGTAATATTCTAATGATCCAGAACTCACTTACAATTTAGGAATTTTACTGCCAGATAAAAACATATTTTACACTAAAATCGTATTTAGAGTGTTCATGCAAATGGTGTGATAAATAAATGCACACTCCTAACTCGCATTGGTTAAATAAAAAATAAAATCATTGATACTGTCAAAAGTGGACTTGTATTGGAATATTTTACAGGCTGAATCATCTGAAGTACTGGAATAGAATTCAAACGTAACACGACAAAACATTTAGTTTAACAATAATCCAACTGTCTAAGAATATTTGGCCATAACCTTTGAGTGATTTGAGAGTCGAGATGAACTTAAATGACCAGCGAAATCACCCGATATGATCTCACTTGATTTTTCCACTAAAGTCATTCAAATAATGTGTGTGAAAAATTTTCATTGTTTCATAGAATTGTAACTCTGAAGTNGAAACAGACAATTCTAGGATACATTAGTTATTTGGCTTTCTACTTCTCCATCTTGGAACAAAAAATGCGGAAATCTTCCAAAAAAAGCAAAATTTGTGTTTTCTAGTGACATAAAGTTAGCCAAAATGGTACTGATGGAGTTTTACAAGACAAGTACACTATTGTAGATGATAATGTTCCTCGTAAGTAACATTACATAAGAATATTCATTTTTTTATTATTATGTTGTGCAGCATCCTTATGAATGATATCCGTTTGAATTCCATAACCGATGTTTGGAATACAAACTGAATGGGGAAAAGTTATTTTCGTATGATTCTAAAGGGTTTTTTCCAGTGTGTATCTGAAAAAAAAATCTCTGTACGATCTACAAATCTTAAAAAAAATTGTTATTGTAGTTATTATCTTTCTCTTTTTTCTTTGGAGGTAGCCCACATTTTTTTTCAATAATGGAAGAAGTAGAAAGCTGAGAAGCAAAGCTTTTTTGCCAAATTTTATCTATACTGACCATCAGTACTACGATATAACAATGGCCTGTTCTCGCTTCGTGACATTATGCCTAAATGTTTTGAATAGAAGATTTACAGGGTGTTTCAAATTCGATCCTCACCATTGGGATCTCGGAAATTGTGAAAGATACGAAGATGGTTAAATTGGGGCAAAGTTGCGGATCCACCTGACTAACGATATGTTGTTGAAAAAGTTCTGAAGTTCCTAGTATATCCGGAGATATCCGGAAAAAACAAATATTTCGGAAATTGGTTTTTATTTTTTTCTGACTTCATTTTTCGAAAGATTCGAAAATAAATTGCACTTTCACATTACCACTTTTTTCCTGCTACATAATGGTGTTTTCAAATTTACTATCCGACGTTTCGTCTTCCGGCCATCATCAACTTTATGTTTTCTTATATGCGCTACATTGAATTCTTTCTGATTTGGATAGAACCAGATTTTACCGTTTGAATGACGTATCATAAGTTATCATTCTTATTCGAAAAATTGAAGATATTAAAAAACATTAATTCTTATCATAATAGGCTTTGACTTTGATGTTTCTAAATTTGACTTTCAATTTGTTACACTCAATGACATTTTGTTATTGCACAAGTCATTGAATTTTTGCCGAAAAATTGGTTTCACACTGGCTTTACAAATACGGTAGAAACAGTGTTAGGACATCGGAAATGTATTCAAACTTGTATCCCGAAAGACGACAACCACATCGAACTATGTTCAAGTTATTGGATCAAAATCTCACAGAGTTTGGTTCGTTTGAATGAATAAATACGGAGGCACAATTAAAATTTGATAAATGTATGGAACGCCGTTTTACTTTTTATTGTCACAAATATTCATTCCTCAATTTATTCAACTAACAATGTATTTGTTAGAATTTAATTGATTCTTGCATTTGTTCGATACATTAAAAACGATTGTTCCCAAAATTTGTTCTATTTTAAATGACACTTGATTTAAAATGTTACATGAATTAATTTGTTTGATGAAAAGTTGCGAACAGTTATAATATAGATTCATTGTTTGAAATTTTTGGAAGTAAATGTTTGTCATATATACTTTTTTTGTAACTATCGAATAATTTACTACAATTTTCCTTCTTCGAATATTATTCACTGCGCGATTAATTTCTCTCCTCCTCAATCTTCTGTACTCTCAAACAATGCTGTGTTGAGGGTCCTCAATATTTTGATATTCCCTCTTACCATAAACTCTATTTTTCAGTGTATCCCATAAGAATGTGTCCATAACACTTAAATCTGGAAACCTTGCTGGCCACCTCAACGGCTCATTATTCCCTATCCATTTATCATCAAACCTTTCAGTCAGGTAATTAGATATTCGTCTGGTAGTGTGTGGTGGAGCACCATCATGTTGAAACCAGATGTTTTTATAGTTAGCCAAAGGTAGATCATCCAAATAGTCTTCGAAAATCGACATTAAAAACTGGTTTCTCCATTTAGAATTCCGTCGAATAAATGAGGACCCAAAATTTCATCTTTGTAAATTCCTGCCCACACGTTTACTAAATCGCATTTGAGGTCGAATTTTTCGGAACTGCCTGGGGTTGTTTATGCTCCAAATGTGTTTGTTAATTTGGTTGAATATCCCACAATTCATAAAAGTGCTTTCATCGGTCCAAATTACATTTTCCAGGAAAACAAGAAAATCAGGTATTCTTATTAGCCAATTACAAAATTCTAATCTTCGTTTGAGATCAGCTGGATGCAATTTTTGAGATATGTGTATTTTGTAATATTTTAAACCGCTTGTTTTGAGATGTCTCCAAGCACTTGTATGACAAATATTCATTTCGGAGGAAATTTGACGTGTAGATTTCCTCAGGTTCATGTTTATGTGCAAATTAATAATTTTTATTAAAAAGGACACGATGTCTAACCTACTTCATACATATCCCATTTATCAAATTTTCTTTAGTTACCTGGTTCATTCTGTCTCCGTATTTTTTCGTCGGCTTTTCAAATGAACCAAACTCGGTGAGATTTTCATCCAATAACATAGTTCGATGTGGTTGTCGTCTTTCGGGATACAAGTTTAAATACATTTTCGATATCCTAACATTGTTAGATCATGCGCAGGTAAATGCGAAATTGAAACACCCTGTATATTTAACCATTAGTTGATATTAAGTATTGAGATTTCAATGAAATTAGTATATTTTGTTGAACAAACCTGTTAAGAAAGATTTCAACATTTTTTCTTCAATAACGGAAAAGTAGATAGCCGAAAAGATTTTTTCTGAACTTTATCAATAACTACCATCAAAACAACGATATGTTATAGACCTGATCTCGTTTCGCGACACAATGATAGGAGAACTCCGAAATGGTTTGACCAGGATAACATTGATTATATTCAAGGCCAATCAAAAATATTTGATCATTATGACAATGATTGGAAGCCCAAAATGATAGAAAAAAACACCATTTATATTGTGTACTATTGTGGCCATGTTCCGCTATCAATTTTGTGAACTCAACAGAAGATCTTCATTCCACCACTAGTTGATATTAAGTATTAAGCTTTCAATGAAATCAGTATATTTCGTTGAACAAACAGTTTTTTTCAAAACTCATCCCACTTCTCTTCTCTTCGAAATTTTTCTATGGTGAATAAAGAAATATCTCTTTTGATAGGCCTTTGTTTGAAAATTCACCCCTCTCAACTGTGTATTATATTTTTGGTAGGTTTAGCAGATTTGTTTTGTATGATAGCTCTGTATCATATATCTCATCTTTCTGAAAGGGATCATCTATTCTAATTATACGATTTCTATGCTAACTTCGTTATGGTTTCACTTCCAGTTTCAAAAGGTACTCATTTACAATATATGTTTTCACCATGTATCATTTCGATGGATATCAATAAATAAACGAACAATAAGATACTTGATTATCATTAAGTGGTCTATACAATTTTTACGATAACAAATAATATCAATAATAAGATAACTTGGAGACATATAAAGAACAGCAAGTCAGACATGAACAAAGACAACAAATCAGGGGTCCACAAAATAACATATGGATGTGCCCAAAATGTTTAAATTGGAAGTACTTCGCAAAATTTGGGAACGAGAATATCTGGACAAAAATTAAACTTGCTGGAATCTCTGGAACACAATAAACGGAAACATTCAAATTTCTTTTTAAACGACCAACAAGAAGTTATTCACTCACCATTCTCTATTTAAATATGATATTTAAATTGAAAAGATAATATTTTCAGAAGAAATCAGTTTTTGGGAAAAAATATTTTTGGTTTTCTACTTCTCCATTATCAAACAAAAATGTGGAAAACTTTCAAAGAAAGAAAATGAATGCAATAAAAACTATTCATAACTATGCAAACAGAAAGAGAAGATCATTTCGAAACAACTGCTTCCATACAAAAATCACTTTTTGGCATTCAGTATATACTACAAACGTTTGTTATGGAACTGAAAGAGATCTCATTCATAGGAACACTGCACCAAATAATATATGAGAGAATACTGATATAAAATGTCACTTACATGGAATACTATCATCCACAATGGTGTAGTTCGAAGTTTTGTGACAAGACCCTTGTCTCATCACCTCATCAGCATCGGTTTCAAGAATATTACATCTAAAAAAATCTGATCTAGTGACGATGAGAGTGCCTATCCACATTCAAAAATTTAGTTAAATCCAACCATAAATATTTCATTTGAATTGAAAACAAAATAGTTTTAAATGAGATCAGTTTTTTGAAAGAAAAGTCATTGTCATCTTCTACTTTGGAAATTCCCAACCTTTGTTTAATGTCGTAGAAGTACAAACCCAAATAACTTCCTTCCTGATTATGGTGTCTTCCATCATTCATGCTATGATTTACCATTTATCTTTTTTAAATTGCATACTTCTTTCAGAGTTGCAGGCAACAATGTTTCTTCAGAGCTGTTACTACAGTAATGAGCTGGCGAAATATACTATAGATTATTACTTCACAGTGAAGACTTTATGTCCTGAAATTTTTGGAAACCGGAATCCTAGGGATCCATTGATACAACAAGCTATAAACTGTGTGTAAGTACAAAATTTTCATTTCCTTCAATTTTTTTCTGAAATGGCTTATTCATTGGTTCATCAAAGGGTCCTGTAGAATCATGTTCACTTCGAAATTAATTTTCAATAATTCATGCCTGAAAAAACGTTCATTCTATCTGTCGATGTCGGGAGGAACAGTGTATCATTATGCCGGAAAATATAATCACCTCCCGGTCCATCAATATGTATAGGAAAATCACCCAATCCAACAGAAAACCTACTAACAACCAAGAATGCTTCGAAAAAGGGCATAATGGAAATATGTAAAATATTCAATACAAACTATTTGAAGTTGAATCAATCAGTCGAGTGCAAACGATGTCAGAAAATTATAGTATTCACCAACGACGAAAAGGTAGACTTGATTTTTCTCTATTCCAAATGCCACCGAAATGCAAACCAAACTATACAAATATTTGGGAAAGAACGTTTTTGGCTTTCTACTACTCCATCTTGATACAAAAAAGAATGAGGGAATCTTCCAAAGAAAGGAAGGAAGTAATCAATTTGAAAATAAGTAACCCTATACATGGATGTGTAGATCATGCAAAGAAGCAACTTTCAGACACAAACTGAAAGAAAGTTCTCCTGAAACAGCTACTTTCATATACACATTGAATTACACGAAAGAAAAAAAATCTTTCGAAACAAATACTTCTATATGAACACTGAATTATACAGAAGATACTTTTCTCTACTCAGTTTGTATTTCAAACATTCGTTGTGGAATAAAAATCAGATATCATTCACATGAGTTCTACTTTAAATGAATTAGTAGAAAGCCAAAAACTTTCTTTCCCAAAAATTAATCACTCCTAAAAATGTAACCCCTTCAATTCATATACAAATATATTCTGAGCAATTCCCGAGGCGCGTAATACCAAACAGGTTCTACTTCAGGAAACTGGAACGAAATTAACGATAATTTGGTTCAATTCATAAATCTCGTACATGGTCAAATTATGTAACTGTTTGTAAAGAAAATGTTGCTTTGATATGTCAATTGTAAAAATAACATCGATGAAGAAGTTTCCGTCCGAGAAACTGAAGAACTTTCAGGTGTGTCGAAACGTGCCGGTGAAAAAAATACAAATATCGCCTGTTCAAAATTATACAAATATATATCAAACAAATTATGCAGAACCCATAAGCCCCTACTCATAAAAACATAATTTTAATCTTTGGCAATATATTATTTGCTTCAATATTCAGTTATTGTTATAGTGTAAAATATATTTTTCATTGCATTTTCTGTGATATGATATAGGTACATTGTTGAAAATAAATCACAGTTTGTCTATTATGTTTTCAGATTGATTACGCCTCTTCCAAAATTGACGCCTCAGGATGAATTAGTTATTTTCATTAAAATGATGGACTTCAACCCAGATAATTACAATTTTGCTACACAAATCAAGTGTTTCGATATGATTACCCTACTTCATTTGCACAAAAATGGGCCTCCAAAGGGTGTTTTGATAATTATGGACATGAAAGGAGTCGTTTTTGGGCATTTTCTCAAAATTGGTGTAGTGGTTATGAAGAAATTTTTATATTATCTCCAGGTAAATTCCATAAAATTGGTCAAATCATTGGATAAGAAAGATAACAAAATACATTTACTTGATTCAATTAAATAAAAATGTAGAACTTGCAACACTTATCATCTTCAGGCTCAACTAGTTTTAACTATTCACTAGATAACTTTTGCCTTCCCAGTCGCTGTTGCACTTATATTGTCAATGAATAAACCGTTCTCAAAAAGGCAGATGGAGTATCTCTCGGCATTCACGATTACTTTTAGTATATTCTAGAATGACAATGGATAAATATAATGATCCTTTTAGATCGAAAATACTTTATATAATTCTATACACGTAAAAAACTATGCAGGGTGTTCCAAAATAAGTGGGCATCACTGCCAACTCCGGTATTATTGATGCTAAGAATTCGGTTAAATGGGCAAACCAGTAGCATTTTTAATGGACTGTCGTGTTTTCAAAATATTTCATAAAATGATATTTTTTTTAAATGGAACACCCTATACTCCATAAGAATGTAGGCTTTCACAGCTGACATAATTATTTTGAATGATTTCCGGGTTTTGCCGTGGTCTTCTTTGGTTATAATCTCCAAACGTTTCGACTTCAATTACCGCAGTCATCTTCAATCGCGTGGTCGAAGTACTCTTCTTGACACGTCAACTGACACGTCAGTTAGAAACCATCCCAAATAAATACCCCATATTTCATCATGCATTTGTATTCGTAAAAACATTCTCAACAACAGAGCTCATATCACCTTTCTTATGTGGACTTATGTGGAAATATTTATTTATTTCACTAGTACAAAAAATGTCTTCGTTTTGGCAAATAAATTCTCATGATTGTCCAAACACCTAATTTTGGTACGTATACGAATGTTAATATTTTATTACTGAAAGCAAAAATAAAAAATTGCACTGGGATTTGAACAAGTGAAACCCGTGATCATCATGTCGTACCACTCACTTGACACCACTGAGCTATTTGGTATTTATTTACAGAATTTTAAAGCCATTTCACTATAGCCGTATATATTTTGTAAATCAAAATATATAGACCGGGAGCCCGTGACAGAAATTTTGACCCCATTTTTTACCGTCTGCTTTTTCCAGAGGACATATTTACAGCCACAAGCAACAGTATTATGAGAACATGGGAAAAAACGAATTTTTTTCCCATGTTACACATACCTAAACATTAACTCTAGTCTGCATAAAAAAAGAGCTTCTTTGACCAACATTTTACCGTCTGCCATTCATGCGACCGGAAGGCTCTTAGATGTCCACATGAAAGTCGATTTTCCGCTACAAAATATTGGTTTTCATTGTGAAAGGTTAAGAATTTCAGAATAAATATTAAACTTCATCCGATATAATCTCATTCGTGCGTTATGGAACTAATATACTAATAACCGATTCTAATTACCTGTAACAAAAGCAATTTATCTTGTTTATTGCGTGACTGATGACTGCTGTATCTTATGTTTTTTCAATCCACTCTCATTTTCATATATAATTGTTGAAGTGGATACACGTACTGGTTATGATTTGAAGCATTTGAAAACAAGAAAAATGCCAATCAAGGAAATAGAAGTTGTGGCAGTTTACGAAAATGATAAATGTTTAAAAAGGAATGATGTCCAGGGCTTAATAGAATGGATTGGAAAACAACCCCATTTACCAGAATTAACAGGTGAGTGAACAAGATTTTTTTTATGAATCTTCACTCTGAAATTTAATTTTGTTCCGCACAAGAAAATATATCTTTTTCGAGAGGAGGTTTGCCCTGAAATTCCCACACGATTTTGATATCTTATATTATTACCATGAAGCAGGTAAACATATCGTGAATTGTTGTCATTGGAAGACATCAAGTTGTTTTGTTCAAATTTGCAAGAATATTTAGAGCTCAGTTGGGCAGTTACCCAAAAAACGAAATTGCGAACTTATTCAGATATCAAATTGTTAGCCATGCAACCAACCATTTATAGGGCAGAAAGAGAATGTGGAGAGGTATCCTTGCATTAATCTGCCTGAAACTTTAAGATCTCATGTTTTACCACAAAACAGGGTTAATAGTCTGGTAGGAAAAGCGCTAAAGATTCAATTGGAATACCTTATCGAAAGCTTAGGGTCTCGTTGATGCAAAAGCCAGGAATTGTTCTTCCACAATACCGGACGTTTTCTTTGTATTGCTTCTCGCAAGCGGCGCATAACTTCAAAATAATACTCTTATTCACGACCATGTGGTAAAAACTTCTGATGTACTTCGCCACGGTAATCGAAAAGAACAGTGAGCAAAACCTTGCTCTTGATCGTGGTTTTTTCGGTTCGGATCTCCTAGGCTCTTCCATTGTGACGATTGGACATTGGTTTCGATGTCATAACCACATACCCATGATTCGTCACCAGTTATGACCCTTTTGAGCAAATCTGGATTGCCATTTACTTCATTCAACAATTCCTGAGCGATGCTCATGCGACAGTTTTCCTGGTTAAAATTCAGCAATTTTGGAACAGACACGCTTTATGCCCAAAATTTCCGAAAAAATTGCATGGCATAAGCCAATCGATATGCCGACATTCTCAGTAACTTCTATAATAGTGACTCAACAATTTTCTTCACTGTCTCAACATTTTCATCAGTAATTGATGTGCTGGGGCATCCTAAGCAAGCGTCGTCATTCACATCTTCTCGACCTTCTGTGAAAAGCTTGAACCGCTTGTTAACATTTTTCTGACTCATTTTCTACAGAAGATCTTATGCAAATTATTTGATCCATGTTTTTCGATAGCAGAAAATCGTCGAACACGCAAAACACTTCCTACTTTTATGCCTGTCATCAACAAAGTAAACATGCTAAACGAAATTTGAACATTCACTTCATTTTTTGACCAGTACACGTATATCGAAATTCCTTCTTTAAGGAGAATTATTTTCGCGTGTGACTCATAATCTTGCAACCTGGAAACTCCAACACCCTATCCAATTATTATTATTAACATTCAGGTACGTTAAGTTGAGAGAAGTGAAAAGTTTTCAAAGTGATTTAGTGTACCTGATATTTGGATTTGGTGTATCTGTCATTTTTACATAAAATACATTGTTTCAGGAAGGGATGCCGATAAGGTTGAAGAGTTTACAATTTTTCAATATTGTCCCATTCATGGATAAACTATTGGCCCTAATGAAACCTTTCATGAAAAAAGAATTGTTTGATTCGGTGAGTTCCCATTGAATATTCGAGATTATCAATCTTCATTGTCACTAGAAGTGACAAATAGTAGCGACTTTACTGAATATTACTGGAGTTTTCTCCCAACACCAAACCGTTATTTTTTCAACACCTCGATACGTGTTTCGATCACCAATTGACCATCTTCAAGAGAAAGAGGTTGATCTTCCTTGAACTATTTTATTTAAAAATTTTATGAAGAATACAGCTGTATTTCATTATTATCACTAACACCTGAAGGGTGGGGTAGCAAAAATGTTTCTTCTTCATGCAGTAGAGGTAGAGGCGGTGGGGAGCTGCCCGCGGTGTTATTGGGTTGCAGTTTCAAAGAAGTACAGACAATGTATGCCCGACTATAGTCCATTCGGTATTGTCTGAGAGTTAAATATTTTCAAGAATACCAACATGTCGGTACATCAAAGAAAGCATCATGATTATGTTGAGACAACTGTCTCAAGCATGTGGCACTGCAATCCATCCACAAAGTCACTGAGATATTTCTACCCGCTATGCACTTTGAGGGCGCCGCTCACGAGGCATTAAAATAGTGACTTGCGTCAAGGAACGTCAAAAGAAGCGGCCCACGCTTTTTGTCATATTGCGTTTAATATAGTATTATTAGGCGTAGAACTGAGGGTATTAACATAAATTTTCCAATGATATAGTCTGTATGATGCGAAGATAATTGAAATGTCGTAAAAACTAATTTTGTTTAAATATTTCATCCTGAGGATAATTTATATTTGAGTTTTTTATTTAGAATTGTTATCTTCTACAGATCTATACATTTAAAAATAAATACAAATGTAGAAAGAGCAAAAAATGACTGCATTTAATGAATTAGCTTTTTGAAAAAAAATCTAATTTGTCAGTAACTTGAATTCATGGAATTTTGCATGTAAAAATGAATATGTATCATCTGGTGACTTTTAAAAGACTCCATTTTCTTAATCCAACCTATTTGAATCAATAGTTAAACAATTTGTTGGGTAATTCTTAACTGGATGAATCAATTTCATTATTATTGATGACAACTGAAATTATTTTTTCTGATAATGAATCTATGCGATCATCCAGATCCCAGCAGGTCCCTACTTCGATTCTGATTGTTTTGTGGATACATTTTCCCAAGCTTCTTGGTCGACTGTTTACTGTATAAGCATTTCTTTACTTCACACAGTTTCAAGGTCTTGTTATTCCTTGAGCTCAAACCAACTCTATTGGATTCAATCCAGAGTGATAAGGTGGCAACCAAAGAACCGTCATTTCTTCGCCAACCGAATTTTGACTTATGACGTTTAGCCAAGTTGAGGAGCTCCGCTTTCAACATGATTAATTCGAAAGGAACAGCTTTCATTTGTAACCACTCAGTAATATTTGCCTTCCTCCAACACGATGTCGGCAGCTTCTCGACTCATCTACTGTGGTAACTTGCGTTATCCATTACTACTACGAATCCCTGCGAAAGTTTTTCAGGTATGTTTTCAAACCATTCTTCGAATATTGTGGCATCCATTTCTTGATATTAATCTCCAATATTTTTCGATTCAAACACTATCAATCCATCTTTCACGAATCCTTCACTGCTGCCTATGTGAGTGATGATCAAACGACGACCTTCTCCAACTGGAAATTTGAAACCAGTCGACCAACCTTCCATGAAGGCTTGTATCCCACTTTTGATGATCTGGTCTTGCCAAACCTTCGAGACAGTATGACTCTCATTGACCCATGTTTCATCCAAATAAAAATAGATTTACCCAGTGTTCTGGCTTTCTTTATTTCTCTTAAATAGTTTCTTCATTATTCTACAATCTCTGATTTTTATAGAAAAATCAGAACATGTTAATAGACATGCTCTTTCTGCATTTCATTAGTTCGATCTTCCATTGTCTAATATGATATAAATTTGAATATACTAATGAAAAATAAATCAATTTGGTATTTTTATGGTACAAAATGTATTATTTTGAGTTAAATTCCAATTATAAGAGATATGTTACTTCTAATAAATGTTTCAATATATTGTCTACCTAATGAATGTTCATCTAGAATGAGACCAAGAAATTACGCAGTATGAGAAAAAGTATTCAATATTTTCATTATGGAATTCAATTGGATCTTTTAAATCAATCGATTTAGACCTATTTGATATAAACATATACGAAAATGTCTGAAAATTCAGTGACATTTTATGGCAATGAAGAGATAATGATATTTGATCAAGGTCATTTGAAATAATAATATTAATTTCTTGCACATTATTTTCATTGTAAATTGAAGTGGTGTCATTAGCGAACATTTGTAATTCACCAAATCAAATACCAAAGGGCTTGGCTCTAGAGATAATGAATGACATATTGTTCTGATGTAATAACTTGTTTTTTCAGATGGTACTACATACCGATTTAGATTCTGTATATAAGTATATACCAAGGGATAATTTGCCGCAGGAATACGGTGGATCTTGTGAATCTCTGCAGATTTTACAAGGTGAAAATTGTATTACACAATATTATCCTGAAAAAATTGATTTACAATTATTTTTCAGAAATATATAAAGCGCAGATTAATGATAATGCAGATTTTTTCAAATTCCAAGATTCCCAAGTAGTAAATGAGTCGAAAAGACCTGGGAAGCCCAAAAGTGTTAGTGATGTGTTTGGAGTAGAAGGGACCTTCAAAAAATTGGAAGTTGATTGAGTAGAAAATAACTTGTGTGATTGTAAAATGATTTTTTATAATGTATATGAATATGTTTTTAAATTGGATTTGTAATTCGATATACATGTACTTACATATCAATATAACGAAGTATTTTGGTGTTATACGAGTATAAATATATTATTTCTATTTCCGTAAAATCCGACTCTCTCGTTTTTTTTAAATGACACGGCGGCCACTCCCTTACTCAATATGATCTATCTTGGTCTTTGGCCAATTCTATTTGTTTTTATTTTATTTTGTGTGATCGAAATGTTCGTAACCAGTCTCAAGTGTAATAAATATTTATAATTATATTTCGTGTCTTTACTATTGAAGACACTCCTGAAGAAGCCATTGTATGGCGAAACATGTGTTGAGTTTTTGTAAAACTGTTTGGTGAATATCTCACAATAACGTGTTTTTTTGTTTGTTCATCAGGTCTATTCAAATATTCTTTAAAATTAAAAATTAATGTACTCAAAGTTCAAGATAATATTTCACCTAAGGCAGGAAATTCGCTAGGAGTTCTTTCGGAGGTGTCTTCAGAAATATTTGATTTTACGGAAAAAAAAACAGAAAAACTCAAACTAAAACTTCAAGAAAAAAGAAAAATGATTGAAAATTCAAGTTTCCAAAATTTTCAAAGAGTTTGTTCGAAATAATTAAATACATATTTTTTCAAAAGAGTATTTTCTGAAAAACTGAGCTTTCAGAAAAATTTAATGTGCAAGGTAGTATTGCGATAAGAAATAGTATGGTTATCTGTGTCGTCAGTGTCTCTTAATCAGCAGAATACTTTCTGTGAAACTGTCTATAGAAAAGAGACAAGTGTTCAATCTCCCTTTGATATTGTAAGCTAACTCATGTTATATGTTGTTTGTATAGTTTGGGTTTCTAATCAGACAGATTGCCATTTTTCATATATGTGAGCATAATTATAATTTGACCTTCACGAATTATTAAAATGTGTAGAGGCCTGTCCAAATGTCTTGTTTGAAATTGTGTTTCAAAATACTGAGAAGCTGCTTATGCTTTTTCAGTTATGACTTTTGTGCCAAGACATGTTGCCATTAATTTGACATCATTATTCGATGATACAGGCAGTGTCTTGTCCCATGGCGATGGTATGTATGAATTTGGCACATTCACCTTCTTCACCATGTACTGGAAACTCGATAACTACAATCATCTTCCTTTTGAAACTTCGATTTTCGATAAATCTCGTTCTGTATAAATGATATTGATAGCCCCAATCAGGGCTCCCATTTATCACTCATTGTAACTGATCGCCTTGTGGAGCCTCGTTCATCTTTGACATGCAACGATTGAGTTGTCTGTTGATTCCATAGATGGCGTCTTCGTAAGTGAAGATGTCGACTTTACTCACCCAGGCTCGTCCTCCAAGAAAACTTGAGTCCAGCAACGCATCTGTGGTTCAGCCCAGCACCACTGATGACTCTTATGGCGGGTCAAAACAGCGCTATCTCGTGTGGAGTGGAAGGATTTTCAAGACCATTTCCGAAATTTCTCCTGGCAAGATGTTTGTTTCAGCTCTAATGATCCATTAACTTGTGCTTTTGAAGTCACAGAAGTTATTCTATAATCCATGGATGCATATATTGATTTTTCAATGAAACGAACTTTAACGGCAAACGTTGTTTCAAAAAAGATTGCGAGCAAGCTGTCGCCTCCAAAAGTCTCGTCTACCGACAGTGATGCAAAAATATAAGTGCCGAAAATAGAACTAGGTTTGTTAATGCTCGCAACAGCTGCAAACGTAGGATAAATGAAAACAAAGAACTTCACAATCAGAGAATTAGGAATAAACTGCTTGCCAATCCCGACGGATCTAGATCCTTCTGGTCGGTAGCTAAAGCTGTTAATCAGAACTTCACAGAATACACAATTCTACCTCTAACGTCCCACTCCACAGTCAACTTTCTGGGAAAAGGACCACCCACTATTCCCTCACTAGAATCCACAATGCCGAAAATTACTTTTGGCGAATTTTGAAACAGCTCAATATCAACAGGCCTTTGATCGTGTGTGGCATGAGGGTTTGCTTGCCAAACTTCGATGCTATGACTTGTCGGATCATTTTCGTATATGGCTCTCCAGCTTCCTGAAAGAACGTTCCCTGCACATCTTCACCGGCAGCAGGAGGTTGCATATCTTGATGAGGATCCAGAGGTGATTTCCAATTGTGGTGAAAGTAACCAGGTTCAATTCAAGGCCACCATCGATTTTCTTCGAAATGATAAATGTCTCCAAACCGGATGTAACAATGTCAGGACAGACAATTCCGCTTTTGCTTCGATAATTTTGATGGGGGTTAAAATAGACACCGATATGTCTCGGTACAATCATGTCGCTGGAATTGCCAAAGCTTCTTCTCAAAAGTTTGGAACATCGTTCCGAACCAGAAAACTGCACACACCTCATCTTTCGATGATTCATAAACCTCAGATCAGACCTTCTTTAGAGTATTGTTCTCATGTATGGAGCTCGGCCTCTAAGCATACCCTGAAGCTGCTGGATTCCATCCTGAAAAGAGTAATCCGCCGTATTGGAAACACGAACATCATTTGCAACCTTTATAGTCTGGAACATCGAATAAAGGTTGGAGATTTTTCTTTCTTTCATAGATACTTTCACGGAGGGTGTTCTAGTGACTTGGCACTTTTTATTCCACCAAGAGCGGTACATATCAGAAATACGCGACGATCTGTAACTACTCATCGTTTTAAAGTTCAACTCAGTACACCTCGAACTTCAGTGTTGAAGAACTCTTCCATTTGAAGAACTGCGTTTATGTGGAATAAACTTCCTGAGAACGTTTTTCCAAATGAGAGATTCAAATCCAACTTGAATCGGTCAGGTACCGCTCTTAGAGTGCCTCAAATATTTTCCTATAGTGCTTGTGTTTTGTCCTAGAAAAATCCAAATGCATTGTGTTTGAGCTCTAGTTTCCAACTAGTTGCCTTGCAGTGAAAGACATTGGACGAATCTCGACGGCGGACCGATCCCCTTGGGGAACGTTCTTTATCTTTAATATTGGGTTATTTGACGATACAATAAATGGCATCTTCATAAGGAAGGATGTCGTCGACCTCACGAACATTCAATACATAGACTGAAAAATAAAATTTATCCCTGGACCATAATTCATGAAATCGGTCGGTAGCCAAGCGGTTCGGTGTGGGTGCTTTGTTCACATACCCGAATTGACTGCCGTGTTGGTCGGTGGTTCAAGCCCTAGTCTGAACGATCGATCTTCACATGCTATCGTCCGACCCGTGTTAGGAATCACACGTTAAAAGGTAAGACCTCGTTAATCCTTAGCTCGCACAAGTTTCGACTTCTGAGGGTTGTCGTTCGTAGAGGTGCGACAGCTGGTTAACGGAAAAACAGATTTTAAAACAGATTTTCAATCCTGCCACTGATATTTCTAATATATTTTCCTATGAAACTTTGAACTTGAGAAGTAAAATCAACATCCGCCCTATTCACTTTCTACCCCTTCAAGTATTTATCTTAGCTAAATTATTTTTCGATTATGTTTTGTTCAGCATACTCTTCTAGTACACCTTTAACCAAGAAAGAATTTTCTTTTGGATTTCATTTGTCCAATCTCCGAAGGCCCTTAAAGGGGTGCTCGGAAATATATTTTGAATAGAGTGGAATCATAAATCCATTCGATTAACAATGGTCTATGCCTGCATGTGTGAAGATATATCTTTCATTAGGGCTGAGATAAATTCTTCACCCGAGTCTCAATATATTTGACATCTTTGTTTTTCTATTACATTGGAATTTATAATTCCTAGGTAATAAAACAATAAAAATAAAGTAAAAATAAAAGTAAGTAAAATAAAATTTTACCTAGAAATCCCCAGATAGTACAATTGGTAAACATAGGGTGTTTCATTTTTTACCTGTGGGTCTTTAAAAGAATTGTCTTTTACTTTCACTTGGCATTACAGGCTCGTTATGGGTGTTGTAAGTAATTATTAATTCTGATTTCATATAAGAAAACTGAACTATGAAACGATTTCTGATATCCTCTTCTACTTCAAAGGATTGTGCTAAAAAACCTATATTAACGACCAATCGTAAATACGATGAAAGCTTCTTACAGTACGGTTTTATAGTGAAGCCAGGGACTGATACCAGTGACATTCCTATTCCTCAATGTGTAGTATGTCTTGAAACACTTTCGAAGCAATCCATGAATCCATCTTTACTGATGCGACATCAAAATACTAAGCACCCTAATTTGATTGGTAAGCCCATTGAATGTTTTAAAGGAAAATCTAAAATTGTAAAGAAAGAAACCCAACGTTTGACAAAGTCAATACTGTCAATACTGATACTAACTTGATAAAGGCGTCATACCTTGCTAGTTTAAGAATTGCAAAAGATTGAAAGCCTCACACAATAGGTGAGACGCTTTTACTGCCGGCCGCTGTGGATATTATTCAAGCCGTGTTAGGAGAAAAGGCAGCCAAAGAAATTTAAAAAAACACTGTCAAATAACACAGTAAAAAGACAAATTGACGATATGTCTAATAATATTGAAGAACAACTGTCTTTAAAACTCCAAGAATGCTCTTATTTTGCACTTCAAGTTGACGAAAGCACTGATGTTACAAACATGACGAAGCTACTTGTTTCCGTGCGATTTGATTAGAATGAAGAGGTGATAGAAGAGTTTTTTTTCTGCAAACCACTTGAATCAAATACCACAGCGGAACTCAGCGGAATAATTGATGAATATGTGCTCAAAGTAGGCATTCCCTGGTCCAAGTGTATTGGCTTGTGTACCGATGGGGCAAAAGCTATGTCAGGAAAATTGACAGGGCTATCAGCAAAAATGAAGGGAGTTGCTACTGAATGCAAAAGTACGCATTGTGTCATCCATCGAGAAGCATTAGCTGCTAAAATTTTGCCGGAAAATTTCAACTCTGTTTTTTATCAGATGCTGTGAAAGTTATTAACTTCATAAAGGCTAGGGCTCTAAACACAAGATTATTCTCCGTGATGTGTGAAGAAATGGGCGGCAAGTTCAAAACTTTACTCCTGCATACAGAAGTGATGTAGTTATCTCGCGGGAAATTTTTGAACCGTCTCTTTGAACTGAGATCAGAAGTTTTCATGTTTTTAAGTAAAAAAAATCATGACATTAAGAAATTGTTTGCTGATGGTGTAAAGATTGGCTTACCCAGCCGACATTTTTAACTAACTCAACACAATGAACTTGGGACTTCAGGGACCAAACATAACAGCCTTCACAGCCAGTGACAAAATAAACTCCTTCAAGAGAAAGTTGGTCCTGTTTTGTTCACAAATACAGGAGGAGAATTTATGTGCATTCCCCATTCTATCATAATTTTTTGAAGAAAATGAAATATCTCCAATTATAATTTTTTATTTGTATGTGTTTAGGCCTATGGGTAATAAATAAAACTGTAAATTTATACCATTTCAATCTTTTTATTCCTCCTGTTTTATTCCTCATGTTATAAATAAACAAATATCTAACCATTAAATATGAAGTTTTCTCAGGAATTTAATCAAAAAAGCCTTTGAACACTTTTAGAAGAGTAAATATTGTGCGTTAATTAAAATATTTAGGTCTGGTGGTACGCCAATATTTCTCAAAAAGTCAATTGGTACGCAGGTGCAAAAAGGTTGGGAACCCCTGCTCTAACCTATTACCTACTCGTCTACCTAATGAATGAATCTACATGCAAAGGTCAGGAATGCATTTATTAACTATAACAAAACATTATTCGAAAGTACCGTAAATATACCTAACTTGTTTTACCTGGAAGTGAACAGATTCAATAATGGCGAATTGTTCAATTCAGTTTGATCGTTCATAAGATATTTATTTCCATACCCTCCAACAGGTTAAGTTTCAAACCTTTCTTCTGGAAGCCCCTCCATTTCCAGAATGAAGGGTTGTAACTTAACTCAACCTTAACCACGACATCTACGTGTCATCTTCGAGGCCGGTCATTATCGGCACAACCTCCTCTGTCGCAATCGGAGTGGAAGTTCGCTTATTTATTTAATTGAATAGAACTGGCCGACACTTGAAGAAAAGCAATATTAAAGCTCATTAATACAGTTTATTGTATGATTTTCACTATAAAGGGTTTTACAAAAACCGCGACGCGTGTGTTGCAAACAGGCAACTTCTGTACGAAAAGATTCACATTTATCGGGCAGTAAATTCAAATTAGATTTTCTCAATTTTTTAAATGCATCTGAGAATCTTTCAATGTGTTCATCACCGGTTGGAAAGTATAAAATTATTTTCGTTCACGTATACCATGCATCTTTCACATTTTAAACCTAATAAAATCCACTAATCCGCAAAAGTTTGATGGATTTGTTTCTCATTCAAAATGATATTCTCAGGAATGTTCATTTTCAACAGAGAAAGTTGACTTTTCAATATCACTTTCGTGTATTTCAATTTGGTGAAAGCCAGAGGCTAAGCCTAGTGTTATATAAGCTGAAGCATGTGCATTTATCTAATTGTGTTTCAGGTGTTTCATGATTGGCACGAAGAAGTAGGTGAAAAAATTGTAAACATTTTGAATGTTTTTAATTTGTTGTGTTTATTTACTTGATGTTGTGTCCTATGTAATTCTCTGTTTTCCCATTCAATTTTTGAAGAAGCAATGAAATATGGAAAATGAATAATTGGCAAGAAAAATATTTTGTTTTAATGTTTTGAAGTCATTTACTTCAGGCTACAAAAGGGACTTCGCACTAAAAAGAGCGTTTGGAATTCAAAAAACCTAGATACTCCCACCCAAAACACATTTTAGGGTATCGCATGTTGAAAGCGTGCAAGGTTCATAGTATTTTCGTACATTACAGTGAAGATGGAACAAGTGTAATGGTGAAAGCTGATGTGGAAGCCGCAATGACAAAAAAAGACTATTTCAATAATATTTGTTTTGATATTGAAGGAAAAGTGATTGGGGGGCATTGTCAGGTTATGAGTGGTACATCTGGTAGATATAAACATATTTTTGACAGACTTTGACACCTACAAGATTTGATTAAAGAGGAAAAATCATACATTTCTGAGGATATACCTTGTACATCCCCGTCACACTCATGAGGACAAGGGTGTAACGCAGTTTGTGTAGATGTCCCTTTATATAAAATTGATTGACACACCAGATCTATCAAAAAATCAACTGTGGACCTAACTTCATTGTGAAACAGAAAACCTCCCTGAAATGTACTTAGACAAAATTGTGACATTTTAAAAAAATTAGGTATTCAATTTCTTAGATGAAGTCATTGAGAGTAATTACTTTCGACAAGTAAAACAAAATCATACAGTTGAGACACAACTTTTTCAAAAACAAACTACCTACCAGTCAAAATAATGACGCTTTATGGTACCCTGAGCGAAGTAAATGATTAGTAAATTTGATGATTTCATCAAATAATGATTAAAAGAGTATTACCAAAAAAATATGACATTGCCCTGATGAAATTGGGTTATGAAAATGAAAAATGTGATCGAAACACGTGTCGAGGTGTTAAAAATAACGATTTGGTGTTGGGAAAAAACTCCATTAATATTCATTACTACACCAAAGGTTCCAAACAGCACATCATAAGTAAATAATTAAGTACACCACTTCCTTAGGCAGCCTTCACATTATCGAGGAAGAGACTCATGAAAAAACAATGTTTTTCATATCTCCAATATAGTTGACACCCTGAGAGAATTTCCATACTGACGAATGCTGAAGATACCTCTGTGAACCATATTTGATATGAGCGAAATTGAAACCCGTTCTATTGTGTTTCAATACTTGATAGCTAATGCAGCTTCAATTCTTCATACCTGAATACATGAAAAACAAATCATTAAATTTCATAATTGACAAAAAACTCAACATACCCTGGAAAAATTCTCAATTATACAATGTTTTATTCCTTGATGAATATTTATTTATATGACTCAGCTAGGTGATAGGTTACTTACTATTTTATTGTTTCTGTTCCACTAATCTATATTTTTGTTTTTGTGTTTTGATCATTCCTACACATATGTTATGGGCCGGATTTGGCCCGCGGGCCGTAGTTTGGAGATCCCTGATATAGAGAAATGGCTCTTACTGGTCTCAATAAATGTCATTTTATGGTTGTTGGTTGGTGGATGCGATGTTTTTATGCAAGAGTTTGATTTTTATGAGCAATTATGGGTGATGTTTTGTTCGTCAATATTGACTGCATGCAATGATTTTGAGAAACGTCTAAATAAATAGTGATAATAAATTATATATTTTTCATGAAGTGTTTACATTTTTCTGTACAGTGTGACCCATTTTTAATGGAAACACCCCTCTAAAATAAATTTGAAGTTGTAAACCGATTTTAATAATTTTGTTTTGGAAATGTCAAGTACTAAAAGGTCTACCTTGGGACAAAATTTGAAATGTTTATTAAAGTTTCAGGGCATACTACGATATTTTTTCTTAGTCGAAAATCGGGATTTTTTATTAGCGATTTTTTTATTGAAAAAATCACTACGCCACT
>NW_019290614.1:5739-69057 GCF_000500325.1 Leptinotarsa decemlineata | reverse complement strand
TTGAGTTGTCATAACTTTGTTAATAATGAATATTTTTTCATGAAATTTTGGTCACACCTATTTAGAGGCACTCTGAATTCAGTGGCGTAGTGATTTTTTCAATGGAAAAATCGCTAATAAAAAATCCCGATTTTCGACTAAGAAAAAATATCGTAGTATGCCTTGAAACATTAATAAACATTTCAAATTTTGTCCCAAGGTAGACCTTTTAGTACCCGACATTTTAAAAAAAAATTATTGAAATCGATTTACAACCTCAAATTTTAGGGGTGTTTCCATTAAAAATGGGTCTCACACACTGTATCTAACAGGATAATAATTTGAAAGGTATGATTGTTATGATATTGCTATTGAAAGTAATGATAACAATGTTCTTTTATAACGTTCTGTTAAGTAGAGGTGGTGTTGCAATATTTCGTAATGAACTAAAAACGGTTATTTTTTATTGAGCTTATCGGGATTGTAGTTTTCAACAGATTGACACTCCGAATAGGAATCGATCATTCGTTAATTAGTTGTAAACAGTTTATGAATACAATTTTACTCACAGTGTAATTTTGTGTTTGTTACACCCACCCATCATACTACATTTTGGCGACGAGTTTACTCAAGAGCCCAGCGCGAAAAGCAATAGCTATGGCTGAGAACGTGAATGAAGCTTACAAGAAAGGTCGATTTAACAATTTTGAGCCCAATACAGAACAGTGGGATTACTATTTACAAAGAATTGAATTAGAACTCCAGATACAAGGACAACTGTAACTTGCTGTTATCCAAAGTAGGCCCGCATGTTTTTAAAATTTTAGTAGACCATTACAAGCCAAATAAGCCAACGACAAAGACTTATACAGCACTCATCCAGGTGTTAAATCGTTTTTATGGAAAAAAAATGTACATATTAGTAGAAAGAATAAATTTTGCTGGATGTTTTCGTAAAGAAAATGAATCTGTGACAGTATGTGAATCGATTATGTGCTTCGCGGGGGACTGCAATTATAGTACCGGTTTGAATGAAATAATTCGCGATCAGCTGATTTTCGGTATAAACAATCGTGAGTGGCAAGAGAAAATAATCCAAAAACTCTCATCTAACCAAACTACACTGGAAGAGGTAGAGCTACCGCTAGCCTCTTAGAGCAAGCATCTATACAAACAAAACAATTATCGTGTTTTCAACCTTACCTACAAAATACTGATAGTTTGAATCGCGTAAGAAAATCAGGCAGACAAAGTGCATCGTCCGCTAAACAAACAAATAAAGTGCGTGAACTATTTCCGAGTATTGACTGTCTTTACTGCGGGGACTTGAAACACCCACACAGAAATTGTCCTGCTTCCGATAAAAAGTGTGGCAGTTCCGATGAAGACAATCATTTTTCGCGAGTTTGTGTGATTTGAGCACATGCTATCATTAGACAATCAAACGTAAATACAAGGGGAAATCAAAACGTTCAACACGCTGTGTTAAACATGAAAGTGACAATGAAAACGATAATTCTTCGGAATATAATAGTGAATCTGAATCCGGGGATACAGAATATAACTCGACCGTTCTAAATATTAGAAAGGTAGGAATGGCTAGTAAAGTGATGTTACCAGTACAAATAAGTACAAAGAATATTGACATGCTTCGTGATCCTGGCTTTGTGCATGCGGTAGTAGGCAGGTTAATTTGGAATAAAATTGGCAGTCCATCACTAAAATAAAGATTTGATTGCCTACGGCGAAAAGCCAATAAGCACTTTGGGAAAATTGTATGGTGAAAGTGATAGCTTTCGACAATAAATTAACATTGTCACTTTATGTAACAAACTATGACGACACACCACTTTTTGGCCTGGACTGGTGTTTAGCTTTCTTACCTTTACCTCGTGGGGTAACAATATATCATATAAAGGAGGACCACTAACACAAAAGCACGATTGACAGTGTTCTGGGTGATTTTGAAGAACTTTTCATTGATTGTTTATGCGCCATAAAGTTATATATATAAATATACAAAATGATATCACACCAAGAAAATTTTGCCCGAGAAGCGTTCCGTTAGCGCTACAGGATCAAGTTTCAGCTGCACTTGATCGATTGGTCCATCAGAAACGTGTTCTGGAACCAATCGATACTAACACTGATAACTAACACTGAAGTTATGTGGGCTTCCCGTATTGTTGTTGCTTTGAAGTCAAATGGCAGGTTGAGGATTTGTGCCGATTTAAAAGTCACCATAAATCAGCATGTTCAAATAGATAAATACCCGTTACCTCGTTTTGAGGATATCCCAGCAAAATTATCTGGAGGGGGGCATTTTTCTAAAAATCGATGAAGGACGCATACCTTCAAATGGAGGTCCACTCAGACTCCCGTAAATATTTGGTAATCGCTACACACAAGGGCTATTTCACATACCAGCGATTACCATTCGGGATCGGTTTTGCACCCTCACTTTTTCAATGAACCATGGATCAGATACTGGCAGGAATAAAGAGCGCAGTATGCTATCTGGATAACAAACTGTTGACAGCTCCAGATATTAAAGGAAGTTCTGCGTCGCTTACAATCTGCAGGAATAAAAACCCAAAAATCAAAATGTGCACTGCACTATCACTTATTTCGGCAGATTCATTGAAAAATTTCATGTGAAGTGCGTACCTTTAGATCGTCTTCTTAAAAAGAGTGTAAAGTGGGAATGGTCGAATAGAGACACTGAAATATTCGAAAGTTTAAAGCGAAGCCTGACCTCAAATGATATCCTAGTGCCTAGTGCATTATGACCCTAAAAACCCCTGGTTGTCAACAGTGATGGATATATCTCCAAGCCCTTGGTCTCGTCTTCATCTGGACTTTGCGGGACCTTTTGAAGGTAAAGTGTAGATGATAATGATTGACTCCTAAACGCCTTGGTAAGAAGTTATACCGATGAACAACATCACATCTAACTCTACTATAGACATTCTCCGTTCGATATTTGCCAAACTGGATTTACACAAGTTCTTGGTAACGGATGATGGGCCACAACTCTTCTCAAGTGAATTTGAACATGTCTGCAAGAACAATGGAATAATACATATTAAAGTGACTCCTTATCATCCAATATCAAATGGGCGTTCTGTTCGCACCTTCAAAGAGAGCACCTAATATAGATGTAAACCAAAGGTTTAGTTGAAATCCATGATGAGTTTGTTATGTATACATGAATTGATGACAGTTAACCGAACTTGTTTTTTAAAATAAAGAGGATACCTGTCAAAAATAAGCAAAACGTTAACTTTATCCTACTTGCATAAAATTTGGCATATGGATATAAAATTGCCGTAGACACAACTTTTTCAAGTAACTTTTTGTTAAATTCGATCTAGAAATGCACTTTTTCATTGTACATATTAGTAGAAAGAATAATGAATCTGTGACAGTATGTGAATCGATTATGTGCTTTCGCGGGGGACTGCAATTATGGTACCGGTTTAAATGAAATAATTCGCGATCAGCTGATTTTTGGTATAAACAATCTTGAGTGACAAGAGAAAATAATCCAAAAACTCTCATCTACCAAACTACACTGGAAGAGGTAGAGCTACCGCTAGCCTCTTAGAGCAAGTATCTATACAAACAAAACAATTATCGTGTTTTCAACCTTACCTAGAAAATACTGATAGTTTGAATCGCGTAAGAAAATCAGGCAGACAAAGTGCATCGTCCTCTAAACAAACAAATAAAGTGCGTGAACTATTTCCGAGTATTGACTGTCTGTACTGCGGGGATTTGAAACACCCACACAGAAATTGTCCTGCTTCCGGTAAAAAGTGTGGCAGTTGCGATGAAGACAATCATTTTTCGCGAGTTTGTGTGATTTGAGCACATGCTATCATTAGATAATCAAACGTAAATACAAGGGGAAATCAAAACGTTCAACACGCTGTGTTAAACATGAAAGTGACAATGAAAACGATGATTCTTCGGAATATAATAGTGAATGGGAATCCGGGGATACAGAATATAACTCGACCGTTCTAAATATTAGAAACGTAGGAGTGGCTAGTAAAGTGATGTTACCAGTACAAATAAGTTCAAAGAATATTGACATGCTTCATGATCCTGGATTTGTGCATGCGGTAGTAGGCAGGTTAATTTGGAATAAAATTGGCAGTCCCTCACTAAAAAAAAGTAAGTGATTTGATTGCCTACGGCGAAAAGCCAATAAGCACTTTGGGAAAATGTATGGTGAAAGTGATGGCTTTCGACAATAAATTAACATTGTCACTTTATGTAACAAACGATGACGACATACCACTTTTTGACCTGGACTGGTGTTTAGAGGGTCACCAAGCCAAAATATATATAAATATACAAAATGATATCATACCAAGAAAATTTTGCCCGATCAAGTTTCAGCTGCACTTGATCGATTGGTCCATCAGAAAAGTGTTCTGGAACCAATCGATACAACTAACACTGAAGTTATGTGGGCTTCCCCTATTGTTGATGCTTTGAAGTCAAATGGCAGGTTGAGGATTTGTGCCGATTTTAAAGTCACCATAAAGAGATAAATACCCGTTACCTCGTTTTGAGGATATCCCAGCAAAATTATCTGGAGGAAGGCATTTTTCTAAAATCGATGAAGGACGCATATCTTAAAATGGAGGTCCACTCAGACTCCAGTAAATATTTGTTAATCGCTACACACAAGGGCTATTTCACATACCAGCGATTACCATTCGGGATCGGTTTTGCACCCTCACTTTTTCAACGAACCATGGATCAGATACTGGCAGGAATAAAGAGCGCAGTATGCTATCTGGATAACATACTGTTGACAGCTCCAAATCTAACATTACATGCCCAGATATTGAAGGAAGTTCTGCGCCGCTTACAATCTGCAGGAATAAAAACCCAAAAATCAAAATGTGCACTATCACTTATTACGGCAGATTCAGTGAAAAATTTCATGTGAAATACGTACCTTTAGATCGTCTTCTTAAGAAGAGTTTAAAGTGGGAATGGTCGAATACAGACACTGAAATATTCGAAAGTTTAAAGCGAAGCCTGACCTCAAATGATAACCTAGTGCCTAGTGCATTATGACCCTAAAAACCCCTGGTTGTCAACAGTGATGGGTATATCTCCAAACCCTTGGTCTCGTCTTCATCTGGACTTTGCGGGACCTTTTGAAGGTAAAATGTAGATGGTACTGATTGACTTCTATACGCCTTGGTAAGAAGTTACCGATGAACAATATCACATCTACCTCTACTATAAACATTCTCCGTTCGATATTTGCCAAACTGAATTTACACAAGTTCTTGGTAACGGATGATGGGCCACAACTCATCTCAAGTGAATTTGAACATTTCTGCAAGAACAATGGAATAATACATATTAAAGTGACTCCTTATCATCCAAAATCAAATGGGCTAGCTGAGCGTACTGTTCGCACCTTCAAAGAGAGCACCTAATATAGATGTAAACCAAAGGTATCCAAAACGAACCAAGCGACCGGCTTAAACAAAAACATCACCACAAAATACCATGTGAAATTCAACCTGAGGAGGAAGTCTACGTAGAAGAACCCCCAAGTCAGGCACCCCGAAGAAATCCTTCAAGAAACAAAAGTCTTCCTGTTCGTTTCAGGGAATAAGCTTATCATTTGTAGGGGAGGAATGTGGTATCACTGATTGAGTCTGGCAACACTGCTGGGAACAGCCGAGTGACTTTCTTCCGAGAAGTGAACACTTGTTCTGGTTCTAACATCCGAAACTGTTTGGAAACTGAGCAAGACATGATGCGTACAAGCAAAAAATCTCAAACAGTCCAGAATAGTCTCGGACACATGAGGTTTGTTCTGGTTCTAACATCCAAAACTGTTTGGAAACTGCGCAAGACAGGATGCGTACAAACAAAAAATCTCAAACATTCCAGTCTCGGACACTTAGTTAAACTAGAACGCATTTTGAGGAGACACTATGCCATCTATCGTATATATGAAGAGATGAAAACGAGAAAATACTGTTAATCATGTCCATTTGGTTATGTAGCGTATCCTTGTAGTCAGTTCAAATGTTATTTAACCTCTATCATCAATTATTTGAATCAAATGAATAAAAAATCATCCTAGAAAATAGCCCAAACTAATTTCCACATGAATGCGGATGGAAATCTGAGATGTTAATTCACTATTCTTGCCATTCTTGGTGCTGTTCCTACAATGCAATATGCAACAATTCCAACTACCAATGTGTTTAATTGTTTTCAGTTGAAATATTCATTATCATATGATAAAAATACGAATTTAATTTGCATTAGATTTTATACTATATGCGTTTTCTGGCTCTGTGATTCAAATACATTCATTCTGGCATTGAAACGATGACGTCACATCAACTATGATTTGAAACTCAGATAGTGTCCGACCGAAACTGGTTTTCATGACCAAAACCGAAAACGAATTTCGGCAACGGTCTCAGTTTCGACCGAAACCGAAACTTCCTTACAAGAATTATGTTTTGAGGGAAAAATAAAGAAAATGTTATAACAATCAGTCAGTCTTAATTTTTTCATCTTTAAATCACAACGTTATGCAGTCTTCGACATTTGTACTTATTGATAATCAACATAACAAACCCCTATTTAAGAAAAAATATGAATTGCACCTTGAAAATACTTAAAATAGGTGAGGTGTTTGAGTAGGTGTAGATCCTTCTTTTGAATATTATTGATGGTTTTTTCAAAAATATCAAACATAAAATTACTTATTTAAGTGGTTATCCCAAGTGGTACTTAATATTTATGTAGTGAACAAAGTAAATCTCAAAGTCACGAGTCATGACATGATTATCTTTTCACGTATAGTATAACTACTCTTTAAGATTAAGTACTGTGTATCTCAAAAACCAGAGCTAATAAAAATTTTTCATTGTTATTTTCGTTTTTATCACCCCAAAATTAGTAGAAATTGACTAATTTAGTGTAGGAAACATTCAAAAAATATTTTTTTGTTGTGTTGTGTTATCAACTAAACCAACCGCCACTGTTTTATGGTCCAACTTACTTCAAATGTAAACAAATTCTCCATAACCTCTCATTACCCGCCACCCCCCCGACGCCAATAAGTTGTACAGAAAAGGATAGTCCGATACGCGCTTCAAAATACATGTATTGTATTGGTATAGGCATGGCAACTCTATGTCTTATTATTACTCTGAGATTGGAAACGTATTCATTCATATTCATCATGAATCAAAACTAGCGTGAGGTTGGTTTTGAAACGGAATTTGACATTACGTTACGTCAGTTGTCAGTTTTTGCTTTATGTTGATCGTTATAGTTTATAAAGCGCCGAAAACTTTTCATCAAATACGTTGTAAGGATGTACAAAAAAATTATTTCAACGCGGTAAACTTTAAAGTTTTCATGTCTTCTTCTTAATATTAAACGTCAAATATCAGTGTTGACAATAAAGAAAATCTCGAAAATACCAGAAACATGTGAATATGGTCATTTGGTCCAATATATTTGAGAGAGGATATTTATTTTTCACTGTGACTTCTTTTAATTCCTTTTAATCGACAACGATTCGATATTTTTATTTTCTTGACGCCTCAATTTCTTAAAAATTCAAAGACTACCTGAGCAGAGGAAGTTCAAGGGAATATTATAGGTCTTATAATTGTCTGTTCTAATGTGAACTTGTGGATACCAATAAAATTTTATGAAAATTGTTTCGGCATGTTTCTATTGATTGGAGTGATCCATCAGAAATTTCATGTTGAGTTTAATAACTCGCCTTATTTTCATTACTTTCCATTTCATCATGCCAGGGAGCGCTACAATCGCACGTAGTAATCAAAGACATGCGGCAAACTCTTTCTGCTCTAGATTACATCAGATCCTTATGAAGTATTAGAAGGACATCTATCTTAGCATTTGACACACTTTAAAAGTCATAAAATGACAGTTACGCCATTGCCAAAAATTTGAATAAATAAAAACATAGATGTAAATGTGATATATACTTCTGAGAAGAAATAATTTGATTATAAGTTGAAAGTTTATATGTGAAAATTAATAAAATGCCTGCATCAATAGGCGTGAACCTGCGTGTTACAGGACATTGCCGCCAAGGTGGTAGAAAATACATGGAAGACTTTTTTTCAGTAGCATATCAACAAACAGAAGATGAAAAGGATTTGGAATATGCATTTTTTGGTATATATGACGGTCACGGAGGGGCAGAAGCGGCTGCTTTTGCCAAAGATCACTTAATGGAAACTATTATAAAACATAAGAACTTTTGGTCTGATTATGATGAAGATGTGTTACGAGCGATCAAAGATGGTTATATTGCAACACACTATGCTATGTGGAGAGAGCAAGGTAGGTAATAATGTGGCAAATCTCGTCAATTTAGGATACATTGTGTCAAGAAATAATCTTTTGAGAAATTCCATTGTTTACCGAGGTCAGGTATCTGCACATCCTTCGGGTATTGAAATTAACTGGTAAATATAAAATTTATTTCAGTCTTTGGAAATAGGCAAAAGAGAACTCGGCCGCTGATAAGAATTGTACCTCTATCATAAAAGTATGACCATAAGGGAGGTATTTCAACTCAGCCGCTTATTGAAGAACGGTCATAGTCATATGTGTTATCAGAAACTTTTTTTCCTTAAAATCACTGAGAAATTACCTTTCGTTATGGCAACTAACACTTTCTTTCCAAAAACATACCATTTTGACCTTTGTACAGCAACGACATATATCTAGAAAAAAATTAAAATGCATTTATACCAGAAATTCTTATTCTACTTTTCATTTAATGAAATCAATAAGTCCTATATCGACTACACACTCGTATTCATATTCTGAAAAAGGTTTGTATATATTTATCAATTATTTTGCAAATGTTTTCCTGTTTAATCAAATCCATCAATAAGTATTTTCTTTATCCCAGACTTTCTGTATAATCAGCCGTCTTTTCTTTAAGGGTAATTAATGTTCTGAAAATTTCTGGAATCTTAATGTAACTGAATTATAATGCCTGGAATAGGTATTTACCGGACTCAACAAATCCCATTTCGTAACATTAATCGTGTCTCCAAAGGTTTAACTTCAATAAACCAGTTTGATAACATACAATAATCTCTGTTTTAATAATATCCCTCATTAAAAATGCTTTAAAATTCTTTATTACTCCATTAGTCAACTTTCGTTTGGTGAGTTTGGTGAACATACTAGAGAATATAATAGTTGAAATTTTATTTGCAGAAAAGTGGCCCCGTACAGCTTCTGGTCTGCCCAGTACTGCAGGAACAACTGCAAGTGTAGCATTCATAAGACGTGGTAAAATTTATATCGGACATGTTGGAGATTCTGGTATCATTCTTGGTAATTATTTCATACATTCAACAATAATTTGAAATAATTTTTAAATATTTTCAAGGATATCAAGACCCAGACACACTTGGATGGAAAGCAAAAGCTCTCACTAGAGACCATAAACCTGAAAATGATGATGAAATGGCTCGTATCAACAGTTGTGGAGGAAAAGTAGTGTCAAAATCTGGTAAGGGTTTTTTTATCAAAAACAAACCATATAATGTTATAACCTCCTCAAAACAATTTCATTACATTATTTTTCTTCTGAATTGACTCTTCAATAGGTATTCCTTTTTCAATTTGATATATTTTTAGGTGTTCCTAGAGTGGTTTGGAATAGGCCGAAAATTGGTCATAGAGGACCTGTTCGTCGCTCTACTCCAATAGATGAAATTCCATTTTTAGCAGTTGCTAGAAGCCTAGGGGATCTATGGTCATACAACTACCAAAGCAACAGATTTATCGTTTCACCAGATCCTGATTGCACAGTGCTCAAAATTGATACCAACATTCATCGCTGTCTCATATTTGGCACTGATGGACTATACAACATGCTCAGCCCATCAATGGCGGTAATTTTATACAATTTTTAATATGATGGTGTTGAAAGAATGATAGAACTTACAAGCCTTTTAATCTCAGGGTAAAAGTTTTTATTTGAAGGGTTCATAGGTGGTTGGTAATTTGAAAAACAACATTGTTGGCTTTCTCTGTAAGACAATTCTTGTTTTCAACCATGCAAAATCAAAAGGTCATGATTATAATTGAAACCCGATTCATATAAATACAAAAATGCAACAGTGAATATCGAACTAATAACGCCCTAATTCTAAGCTTAACTAAAACGTTCTCTTTCAAGTAGAGTTCAAGTTTATAACACCTATGCAATACTGAGGAATTCCAGGAGAACTGAGACCAGTGATTTGACCTGACAGCACAACCAATGCAAATTAAGATTAAATAATTGTAAAGATCCTACCTTGGGCTGCTTCTTGTTGAAGTGATGTTTGAATTTTTTATTTATATGTAGATTCTTCACCATCCACACACATCTATTCAAACAACCAATATCTTATTCAACTACGATTTTTGATTCGGCATTGCACTACTCTATTTATCTCATCGGTAGGTACTGACTGACTGTTCTCGAAGATCGTATCCTCGAAGTATTCCCTTTTCCCCGCACAACCGTCTTTTTCACGCGGGAAGCACAGCAGTCATTTGCTTCTCGACATAACGTTTTTATTTAAATGGTATCAGGAATTACGAGAGTGGAATCATTCAGGCTCGACACAAACTATTTGATTTCTTTTTTGGAAATCTAATAGAGTATATACAAAAAACATTCTCTTATCAAAATTATATTTGCTTTCTATATTTGGATATACCCAAAGTAATATCAAAAAATGTAATTATGCAATAGTTCTCTTTTTTTTCCAACAAGAAACCTTTTGAATAGTTATCGAGTCCGCGGCAGGGCAGTCACAGAGTATGTCCTCTGCTCTTGATCCTCTCAAGTAACATTTAGCCATCCAGGCTGTAATGTGCAGCTCTGGTATACTGAAGAGATTTCAGTTGATTGTACGATATTGAAGTTGTTGAATTTTCAGTTTGCAAGATTCCCACTTCAATGACAGCAGCAACCTCCTCATATGAGAGCATCCGTGAGTCAGCTATATCTGATGATATATTAGATTTAGCCAAGGAGTGCTTTTCACCTTTGTTTTAGTTAAATCATCGTTTGTTTCTGCTGCTCAAGAATTTGGTGTAAGACAGATTCATGAGATACCGTGCTTTTGAGGATTGATAAGTTGCTTCCTAGCTGCACCACCTTGCTTTATTAAGCATTCGTTGCTTTATTAATAGGATGAAGAGTTGGAAAGCTGAGAAGTTCTTGCTCCTGATTCGATTTTACAGGGCCCCGCATTATTGTAACAAGACTCTATGGTGAAAGGGGTCCTGGTATCTCGAAGGTTTGGTTAGCGACACTGAGGCGTCATTTAGAGACTCTTACCTACACTTGTGACACCTCACCTGGAAGGGTTTTTCGAATGCTCCTTCTTCAGAGCGAATTTCTGTCAGATAATATTAATAAATAAAAACATTCCGGTGATGTTATTCACTTTATTAGATGGTCAAAGGATATGACTGTTCAATATATTTGTTTCAGTATGTCAATTAGTTTAATTCTCTAAAAAGCATATGCTCTTTTGACAGGTACACATTGTTCAGCAAGTAGAAAGACATAATGAAAATGCTGCTCTCAGTGACTCCACATATAAAACTTGGTTGAATCCTAGCAAACTGTTGGTAGAAAGAGCACTTGAAAGGTGGCATGCCACGAAAATGAGGGCGGATAATACATCAGTAGTTACTTTGATGCTGGATCCACCAGGTCCGCCTAGAGCACAGGTTTTGAAAGATCGCAAAAAGAGTTTACCAGATACAGGTGAGATGTTATTTTTTTTCACAAATTATGTAGAAAAGAGGATGGAATACTTGATATTCCATAAAAGAAAAATTACCATACGCATTCAAGAAATAAGTTAAATTCTGCATATACAATATTATTATCTTGTTTTGATAAAAAATAAATTCAAATAATAACTGAAAAAAGGCCAGGAGTAGTTATGAATAATTATTTAAATGTTGTGATGTTATAATATATAATATAAAAAAAAATTCAAAACTTTTTTTGTTCTCTAATAAACCATTCTGTTTGGAATATCTTTTATTAATATTCTGAATTTCACTAAATGAAGCTCTAGTTCTAAATGAAGCTTTGACAAAGTTTTATTTTTCAGGATTGAAAATAATGACTAGGTTTTATGGAGAAAACTCGTCTCAGGAAAAAAACAATCCCCCTAATTGTGATAACACACCAAGTGAAGAACCTAACCAAGCAACCTCTCAAACAATTCTTGAAACTGTTCCTGAACCTGAACAAACACCATCCGTACCTGCCGAACCTACCCCTATTCCTGAAAATGTAGAGAATAATGAAGACCAAAATCTCTATCCGACGGTGTTATCAGAAAGTATGCCCGTCTCCTCAAGTGACCTTACAGTAAATTTTCCTTTGAAAGAGAGAAACTTTTCAACAAAATCCAGGGAGAGCACCAGCTTTGATCCAAGAGAACCTCTGCCCCTGAATTTGGGTTCCGATAATGAAAAAGAAAATGTTAAATCTGTTGACAGTAATGATAACACTATTCAATGTAATGAAGTATCTTCGAGCAATATCGAAGTTGACAATACTTGTAATGATGAAGAACCCATTCTTGAAAGATCTGTGACAACTTCGAAACACAATCTGCGTAGTGGTAAAAAAGGAAAATGTAATTTATCGGTTCCTTCAAAAAGTCCAATGGCGGAGGAGACAGAAAAAAAATTAAAAGTAAGTATATCTTTCGTTTTGTTCAATTGTTGAAAGATGCCAGCTGGATATTTCCACAAATGAATCTTTAATTTGACCTCATCCATTGAAATTTTTGTCAAAGAATTGGACGTTATATAAGGTTTGGGTTTGAGAAAAATTATCTTTTTGACTCAGTCTGACACTTTTCAAAAGAGGTGAATAAAGGCTCATTATGGATGCTCAGGATGCTTTCCATAAATTATTTTTCATCCTACTTATTTTCTAATTTTCTATTTTTGTTCAAATTGAAAGGGGGATATTTTTAGAAGAGAAAGGAAGTTTACCACATTTTTATATATAAATGAAGAAGTAGAAAATTAAAAAGATTTTTTCAAAAGGCTAATTTTGTCTTGACGCAGGTATGGTAATCTTGTATTCACCTAAGTAAATTGCCGCAAATTTTCTGTAACAAGTGTGTGTATGGGTACAAATATTAAACAGATTTGTGTCAAATTGTATTTCTCAAGATACATCAAGGAAAAACTAGTTTGACATGTTTATCCTCTCTATAAATAATTTCACGTTGCTTTTCGTTCCTACTAGTGAAAAAGAAATTTTGGAAGTTATAGACATTATAAAAAAAACATGTCCCGACCCTCAAGGTTTTGATACCAAAGATGTTATTGGATTATTGGCTGATACTTTCAAGTGAATTAAATACTCAAGTAATATTTCACAAGGGACACTTTTTGAAAAATTTAATATGTGCATCAAACAAACCTATGTTAAAAAGTGATAATGAATTTACATGCCTATAGCATGTATTCTCTCATTCTTAGTCTAATCAAATATTTATTGAATATATGTGGATTATCTCTGAAAATACAACACAATATCTGAATGATAATAATAATAATAACGATTATTTTCCCAAGAAACATGTTTATAGTAGGGAAAAATAATAATTCAAAACTAAAGTATAGGTTTCCGCGGTCAGCAATTTGATATACTGTCGTCCGGGTTGTACCTCATGTTCACTTGGAGCTGAAAAAAAGCCAGTGACGACACTTTGTGGTCAGGGAGATTACGACCATATCGTTGAGTCATGTAATTTCAGTTTCAAATGTTTCTTGAAAATTTTTTCAAAGTAGAAGCCGAAACGTCGAACAGATGAAAATTACAGACGCGGTTCAACCTGAATGGCTTGTTATGTTTATATACTGTAGAGCATTCGCCACACTCTATTTATATATACCTGATTTTTTCATTCTATCTCGTTTGGATTTTGCATTGAACAGACTTCTGTCTAAATTATTCGACGTAAGGCTCTGTGAACATGTCTATTTGGATAAAAAATCCACAGTGCATGAACATCTGCAAGAATCAAAACAAAAGATAAGTAAAGATAACCTCAAAATCCTACACATGTGTAATAGAGGGAAAAAAATGAATTTGTTGGGAGCCATAGAAATTAACAAATCAATTAAAAACCCGAAATATATAACCCTAAACGAGCAACTCGATTGATGTAGGTCTCCAATCTTGAATTTATAAGTTTAACAACCCTTATAATTATCAGTGAATTTTATAGTTGACACCCTTGTTTATTTAACTACCTCTCCTTCTATTTTACTTGAAAGCTCCGGATATAACCGAGTTTTCAAGTTAGTTTTATACTGGATAATGGGGTAAGACCCAAAACCAATCGTAAAAATAAAATAACTAGTTTAAATTAGACTAAAGTGTTTTTATTCATTTCATTAAAGTGATCATAAATTTTCATTTCAAAATAAAATCTCGAAACATTAATCTCCTAGAACCTAATCTGTATATTTCAAGATTTTATTTCAAAATACTTATCTTTTTATTTGAAAGGAAAGCAGCATTTGTAAATTCCAAACAAAATATCTCACAGTATATTTATTATTATTGTTTCATTCCTCAATTTGATTTCTACTACTCAAGAAAATAAATATCCCACATAAATGTTTATGTTAGGAATTTTTATTATTTTATTTACAATCAAACAGGCTCCATATGTGTTCTTTGGCTAATTTGAGTCGCTATGATGAGTTTCCACTATTGAGATATTAGAATTAGTAGGCAACTAACATTTCAATCTAATTTGACTGTTTATAAAACAATAATCCTACCACACTATGATTACTATGCTACTCTGATATCATTACTAGATGGTAATTCTATCTCTACTCTACAAAAATTACAAAACAGAGGAATGCGCTTGTTATTAAAATGCCATAAATATACTCCTATATATTATCAATGATTAATATTCTGAATTGGATGACAGTAAAAGGTAGATTACAATATTTTTCTATAATATTCATATTTAAAATACTCCCTGGAAAAGCACCACATTCCTTCAATGAGTTCATTACATATGACCATCAGATACACAAATATGATACAAGAGGAAGAGATAACTTGGTTGTCCTACGAACTAACCTTGCAAGAACAATAAATTCTATATTTCACAGAGGACTCTTGGACTATAACAAGCTTCCTAATAAAATTAAATAAAGTAACACCCTCCAACTCTTCAAACGTTCCTACGGGCACAATATTATTCCAATTGAGTTGTTCATCATTCTTCTCTCTATTAATCTCGTCATCATTTACTACTGCTTTTTTTACACACTATATTCTACTATATGAGTCTTCTATATTTCAGTTTTTTTTGTATTTTGTTTAATAGTAACTGATATATTTGTATAATATTTATGTATATTAGAATATCTATTTCAAATAAACCTATTTCTAATAATTTGCAAGAAATGGGGAGTTTTTAAAAATATGTCAAAAATGGACACTTGAAAATTGTCCAAGATCACAAAAAAATTATTGATTTGAAAATTTGGCTTTTACACCCACCTAGGTAGGCAACCCAAAAGGGTTGCCTCATGATTCTCATAGAACATACTATTGAAAGTTGAAGAGATTTTTCAATCTTCTGGTATAAAAAAATCAACAAATGCATTATTGGTGATCAATTATTTTGTCAAAATTCAAATTACATATTTTGCATGAGAACACTTTCATTTTTTTTCTGATTGATTTGGACTTTACTTGATCAAGATTCATAGTAATTTCATGAAGTACATTCTACAATTTAATCATCACAAATTTTATTTTCAAAAATATATCACGACATGTTTCGCAATCACAGTAGCTTTTTTGTAGTGAATTACATACTGTGATAGCGAAATATGTGATATATTTTTGAAAATGAAGTTTGTGAAGATCAAATCTTAAGGTGTAGTTTATGAAAAAAACTTTCATTTTTGCTTGCTTCATAATCTTCTTTGAACATTATAAGGATTTTTTCCAGTAGACTGATATGATGGTATATTTGGTCTTTGCAGAAATAATTCTCAGAAATTTGTTCAATGAATCTTTCAAAAAGTTACAAAAAAACACTTATCGTCACCTCACTAGTAAGGGATAGGCAATTTTTCAAATAATAAATAATCTCAATATTACTTCTTTTCAGACACCTAAAAGGAAATTGGAGGAAGACCAAAGTGCATCTCAGCCAAGAAAGAGTCTTAGACTAGATAGTACCAAAAAAAAGACCGAAGAGAAAGTTGAGAAGGAAAGAAAAGCTTTCGAAGCTGAAGAAAAATTGAAAAAGCTAGCTGAAAGGGCTTACCTTGTTAAAAGTGAACCTAGAAACATAAATCCCAAACCAAGTCTTGCCCAAAAGATCTTAAAAGTCAAAAATATTGCTCTAAAAAAGAAAAATCGTGTTTTGAATAAACCAGTCACCAAAAAAAAGATTCAGATAGTACTTAAAAAAATGAAGAAATCTGCAGTGTTGAAAACAAAGCCGGTGGTGCCAAAAGTAGAAGGCAAAAAGAAAGGAAAAGTTTTGGTACCTGCTAAATCATCAGAAACTTTAAATCGCAGGAATTCAAATAGGAATGTATCTCAGCGTCAAAGGCAAACTGTAACAAAGAAAATAGGTAAGAAAATGGATAATGAAGTTGTCAAAAATAAAAGTGAAGGAAAACACGTAAAAATCAAAAGTAAGGATAAAATCACGAGGAGCAATATGAAAGAAACTTCAACAAGTAAAGAACGAAATGGAATTGAAAAAGTTGAAGACCGTTCTTCAATTTCACCAAAGACATTGAATATAAAAAAATCGGTCAGACACAGCGCTATTATAGGTAAATAGAATTCCTACATAAAAAATGAATAGTAGAAAATATTCCTTAATGGTCAAGAAATGACAGTGCAATTAAATTTAAATTTTTAATTGAAAAACTAGAATAAAATTGGATCAATTGTTGAAGTAATGAGTAGATAATAAGAATAAGTCACAACATATGATGCAAATAGACAGGATTGAAGTTCATTGAATTATATTGTATTCAGCTACCCATTGACGAAATTTTGTCATTTTTATGCATTCAGATGTTTTTTTTCAGTACATTTCTTGGTGTTAGAAATATCAATGTTTATTTTTGTTAAAGCACCAAAATAGAAAGGCTTTTCAGGAATAATTCAAAGTAAGTAACTGTCAGGAAAATACAGCATTAGCCCATTAAAAACCCATGATGTTTGAGTTTAGCCTATAGGCAATCTAAATTTAAATATAGGATAGACAAAATAACTTTGTCTAATTTCTCCTAAGATTTTCATTTATTTTGACAGGTTTCGGTTCGGTTTGACAAACAAATCCTTGAATACACAATAATATAGTCAATATAGTATAAGGATTTGTTCGTCAGACTGTGTCAGCTTACTTAAGAATACCATCATTACATAGTAAAAAGCATTTCCCGCTGACTGTCCCTATTATGTATGCTTAGATCTTTAAAACTACTCGACTGATTTTGATGCAGGTTTTTTAAAAGATAGAGTGATTCAAGGGGAAGGTTTATATGTATATAACGAGCATAATATAGTGGAGAAACACTGATAATTTTAGAGGTTTTTGATATGACTTGGTAAATAAACACTTTTTTTGCGCTTACATTGCAAACGCTGACTGAACCCTACAAGACAGATCAAAATACTACAGTATTGTACACCTTGAAAAGGTATACAAAAAAGTCGACGATGGTTTATGTCTATTACTTAGGGATAATCCACAATAACCATTTTTGTCCTTTCCTTTTTTTCAAAACAATTTTAAGCAATACAGCATTAATCCTTAACCAATTAAGTACTTTGATATAAATCAGTATGGCCCTTTACAGCATGTAATTCAAATGAATATTTTCGAAGATATCACAGATTTAAAATGCAGGGACATAGTGGTTGCGGCACGTGCCTATAATAAATAGCGCGTTGAAGGCCGTGCTTTGCCCTAGCACTATATGATTAGCAGCGATCGCAAATGTTATAATTGCCCCCGTGAGGAGCCGGTGCGGTTCGCTAGTTGTTTCAATAAACAGAAACTGGTCGTAACAAACAAAAATCTTAATAGAAATTGGACAAAAGCTACTTTCTCTTATATCTTATATTTAATATGAATTCCCACAAAATAAATAGTTCATCAATCGAACAAGTCTTGTTTTGAAAGATTTCGATACATTTAACACTTTTTGAATATCTAGGGATTTGATTAAGTCATTTCTCACAAAACATAGTACTGGCAGTACTATGACTTCAATTGATTTGGTCCTCTTGATAACAGATTATGGCAGAAGTATGCAGCAAACTGCAGTTACACCCGCTGCTCGAAAGTTCAGCTCAATACATCTAGAACTGCAAATTTTAAACATTCTTATGAATCTTGAGAATTTTCCTGGGTGCTTGGATATCTCCGTGAAAGACATTACTTTTCTGGTAGATATTTTTTGTCACATGCCTTTTTCAGATTGCTTATTCAGTACAAAATAGTTTGTCTTCAGAGTTTTTTATTACAGACTCGATTTTTTTATTACAGCCTCGAATTTTTTGATCTCATGAGTTCTAAATAGTTTACTCATGTAATGTAGCAATTTCATTCTACTTTTTAATTGCACTGTCTGAATAGTAAAAACCCAATGGTTTTGTTTATATGTTATTTGTCATCCATATTTCCATTTATATTTTCAGATACTGCTTCCCAGAAGGGAAAACCAACAAAAGTAAAGACAAAGGTAGAAAAAAACTTTCCGGCTAAAAACTTGAGAATACGTTTACAACAGAAAACAGAAAATTTAAAAAAGAATGTTATGCGTAAGAAGTAAGAATGTGTTACGGTAATGAAAAACTGAAGAACTGAAAAAAAAACTATCATTTTTTATGTAATTTCATTTTGAGATATTTTGGTGGTATATTTGCTGCATATTGAATTTTTTCGATTTTCATTGAATGGTTTGTTGAACATTATTGAAATTATTTGTTTTGAAACAGTGTAGTATTAAGTTAGAATTTTTTGAAGGTTGTCGGCATTATTTCATGTTTACTATGTAAAGTATTTCTTTTATTGATACTTTGCTTCGTAGTCATCATACGATTGTACCTTGAATTTTTTGTGTTGATTTCTTTTTAATTTGGTAATTTCTTGTACCAATTTTGTTTATAGCTTATTTTAAATATCAATTTCGGGATTTTCAATAAAACACATTTACATTTCTAACTTTTTAAATTCTTTCAACACTGAAAATTTTAATCAAAAGCTCTCATGTGAGACATTGATTTTTTCAAATGTTATCAGTATTATTGAAAATCCTCATAAGAAGCATTATTTATAATCATACGTTTTACACATTTAATTTTAAGTTGTGTGGTTACAACAAAAATTTTGTGCCTTTGTTACCAAAAATATTGAGAAATGTTACATATGTACACTTGGGCAAATGAAATATATTTATAAGAAATTTATTATTTTCTCAAAATACAATTTATAGTTATTAAAGTTGTTTCATTGAAAACATGTGAATGGATTGAATGAATATGTAGTCTTTTCATAATTATTAACCATGGTATTCATACAAGGTGTTTTGAAAAAAATGTCTTTGTGGATTCTGTAGAATTGTGTATTTATTCGCATTAAAAATAAGTATTTTGATATTCTCAAATATTGTGTACCAACAGAAAAGCAATTATGTTGAAATATGGGCAAACTTTCACAATGGGAGTGGGATTTCACGATTATGATACGTTCACGGGAAGTGTTTAAATCTGTTTTTCCGTTAATCAGCTGTCGCCACAATACGACCGACAACTCTCAGAAGTTGAGAAACTTGTGCGAGCTAAGGACTAACGAGGTCTTACCTTTTAACGTGTTATTCCTAACACTTGGTATATTTGATTCCATCCAGAGCGGTACCTATCAGAAATACGCGATGGACTGTGGCTGCTCATCGTTTTTAGGTTCAACTTAATACACCTCGAACTTCACTGTTTAAGGACTATTTCACTTAGAGAACGGCATTTATGTGGAATAAACTTCCTGGGAATGTTTTTCTAAATGAATATATTCTCTAGTGATTCAAATCCAACGTGAATCGCTACTTTGGCACAGGCACCGCTCTTAGAGCGCCTTAAGGATTTTCCTGTAGTGCTTGTGCCTTGTCCTTAAAAAAATAAGTCCTTTGACAGAAGTTTATTTTAAATATACAGAAGAATTTGAATACATTATCACTTAGTACTACAACGTCAGAATGCTTTTAAAAAAGTTGATAAATGTTACTGGTCTTTCCTAGGTTTACTTTCTCTAAATGTACCAAAAAAAGATCTATTGTTAAGAAAAGTGTTTTTTTTTATAAAATTCTCTTGCCTTTTGGAATTGTATGTTTTGAGATTTTCTGCCAATAAAATTTGCATTTTCAATTTTTGCCACTACATTGAATAAAGAAAAATATCTCCTACCAAGTTGTTGTTTTACAAAAGTTATTAAATGAAAAACGTCGATGTTCTCTTTCAGCTTTTAACATAAACATTACAGTCGAGGCTAATATTAAAATTAATATTTGGTAGTTAACTCTTGACAAGTTCAAACAGAAAAAGACAACTAACATTTTTCTTGATAATAAACTTGACTGGAAAATTATGTAAATACTGTGATCATCGATGTGGTTCTATAGATATACCATAAAAGATCATTTCCAATATTATTATAAGGTATCAGAATGAAATTTGGGCTCGTCGATTTCCAACCTGAATTCTTTAGATTTGTCAGAGAACAATAAGTTTATTATAAAGTTTTGTTCAAACAAGTCTTGCCTTTTTCGTAGAAGACACACTTTCTGAAATATATGACATGAAATTCATTTGTTATTTAAAAATTGAAGTATTTCAGGAATAATCATATCTACCATAAAATGTGTTACAATTTTTATTATTTACCATAAAATTGTTTCCAGAAAGTTTCGAAGGGAAGTCGACTCAGCTCACAATATACAAGTATTTATATTCTATAACACATTACCACGGACCGAAGTGCCAGAGGTATTTTTTTCGTGCACAAATATACTTTACTATATTTGTATATCTGCAGGTATGCTTTAAAAAATGTAATAAGCAGAAATTTCGAATTAAGAAGAACAGATCTGCACCTTCTGGGTGCCGATTGCCATATTGAATCTCGCCATTTACTTATTCAGTTCACATGTATGATAAAGATTATTATTATTATTTGAAAAAAAATATATATGTGTATATTCACTTTGTGAGGTTGCAGTCGATTATTGTGTATATATAGATATATTCTCTGATTTGTGTATTTATGTGTATGATGATAATCATTTTTGAGACTCAAAGTATATATTTAATCATCTACTTTTTTTCAAGTTTCAGTTGTGATTTATCTTTTTTTGTGCTTTGTTCGCACTCAGTTATGTTATAGTTTTAAATCATTGTTTTTCCTACTATAAACAAGTATATTTCTTGCGTGGAAAAATAAATCGTTATTCCTGATCCTCAGCTCTATTATTGTATAAGTATTGTCAGTGACAAAAGTCAAAAATTCAAATTTTTTAGATAAGATGGCTTGAAAGATCTGATTATTGTTTACAAAATAATCATCATTGAAAATAGTAATGTTTTGAATATTATATGCTGTTTCCATTTTAATAAATAACTACCACATTCTCGAAATAAGTAAAACGAATCAAAAGACAACATGTATCATTAGGGATCTACCTAGCCTAAGGATTTGCTTCAGTATTCCAGGAAGCAGCTTGCTCAGATCATAAATTATTGTGACCTCAAAATCCAATTTTTTCCCAATGGGAGTCCCAAATAGTGTTATTTTCAATAATATGTGAACTTTAATTGACATTTATATAGTAAAATACAAAAGTTAAAATGTTAGTTTCATTCGTATTCAAATAAAGTGAATTTGAATAGCACCAAGTTTTGAATGCAGTTCCTCTACTTTTCTACGATGCCGCAAAAGAGTGGAGTCGTCTGCGAGTACCTAAGATGAATCACTGTGTTTAGTTTTTTGAGTTTTTTCTCTGCAAAATTCATTGAGTTCATTCAAATAAATATTTAGTGGAGAAGGTGAAGAATCATCTTTATTACTCAACTATCATTATTCTCTGGATTTGTTCTCGACATTGGCGAATCTTTCTGTATAATAATTTTCTTTTTCACGTTTTATCTACCCTCCTATATTTGATTTTATAATTATCAAAATATGTGTGAAATAAGATGCTATCAGAATTTTTTCTTATTTTATGCAGAGATTTTGAATTTTTTGTTGGTATTCTGATACCGTGTGTTTTCTCAGGTTTTTTATGGGTTTTCTTCCCAGTTTGTTTACCTAGGAAGCATATGTTGAATACTGTAGTTAGATGCAAGTGAAATAATGCTAATACTTCTAGAAAATTCAGTATCATACTATTAATAAAATCTTTTATAGTTATACATTCAACCGCGTGTTTTATTTCCTTTGATTTTGAGCATATTAGTTTGAAAAATTATAATAGGACGAAACTGCAGTTACAAATAAAAGTGATAAAAACCAGAGAACGTTTCATTTCTTATTTTCTTGCAGGAATAATTTTTGAGTCATGATAATTGAAATTTGAAGAAACATGGTCAATTACTGAGTACTGTGTTCTTTGAGTAGTGGGTTCTTTGACAAGAATTACAATGTTAAATGACAAAAATATGTTGCACAACTCTTGACTATCTTTCGAGTTTTGATCTATATATGTAATTAACATTGCAGTCACTTGCTATCAGGATTTTGTCTTTAACTGTCAAAAATAATTTTACATCAGATCGTGGAGATATATTTATAGATACATACTATATTCGATCCATTATACACTAAAGAAAACCAATTTTTAGAAATGAGTAGGAATATATGTTTGAAACGTTCATGTTTTACGATTATACCTATCCAGATAAATATACAATGCATTCCATTCAAAACAAGCCACCCTGAATAGCTTTTAGTACAACGATTCGCAGGAAAAATTAAAAAAAAAAACATGTCAACCACAGTGTACAGGGGGACACATTTTTTGACGTATTCACATTTTATGTTACTTTCCCTATCGCACCCCCAGAGCATGTCACCAATTTTTTTTTAAATGGATTACCCTATAATTGTTTCGCATTATCAGATGCTCCATGATGATCAGATTTCAATAAAGTTTAAAACATATGGTCTGAAGCTTATGGTTCAGGAGCTACACATTATTTGAGTTGAAAATGAGCCACTCTGAATAACTTTTGGAACAATGATATTCAGGAAAATTAAAAAAAACACCTCAACAATAGTATACCGGAGGGCACATTTTGATATATTCACATTTGAGCTAACTTTTCCTATCGCACCCCCAGAGCATGTCACCATTTTTTTTAATGGATCAATTGTTTTGCATTACTAAATGTTCCATGATGAACAGATTTCAACAAAGTAGAATACATTATGGTCTGAAGCTCACAGTTTGGAAGCTAAATATTATTTGAGTTGAAAACGAGCCACCCTGAATGAACTTCTGTACAATCTGTACCTAGGTTTCATAGGTGTTTTTCTGAGGTATACTTCAAGTATATTTGTCTCATTCTACAATAACGATAACTTACCAGGTGAAGTTACAATTGGCGTTTCTGTTATTGTGAATGCTTGAGAAGCAATGGTTTATACTCTTTGAGAACGAATTGAAATAGTGAGTTTGTACTACCAAAATGGAAATAGTGTTAGAGCTGCTGTCCGTATGTTCAATGATAATCATCCAGGAAGAAATGCACGACACCAATACGTTCCGGAATTATTGAAGAAATTTATGGAAACTAGAACTGTTAACAATACAAGCGATGAAGCTATTTGTACTGCAGTTTTAGGGCACATTAAACTGATGGAAAATTCGCAATCTCTTAATAAGTTAGTTATCTCGAGAATCAGGAATCAGTCGAACAAATGTTTTCAGGATCCTTCATAAGTACAAATTGTTTCCATATAAGATTAGACTAGTTCATGAACTGAACGAAGATGATTTCGATAGACGTATCGAGTTTTGTGAAAATCTCACTGAACGGATCAACTTGTATCCGAATTTCTTGTATAAAATTTGTTTTTCGGATGAATGTACGTTTAGTTTGAATGGAGAGGTGATACGAATCCTCATTTATACCGTTAAGTTCATACCTAACGACCTCGAAAATTGAATGTTTGGGCAGGAATTTTAGGTGACCACATCATAGGACCTTTTTTATCGATGATAATTTGTCTAGTGATAGGTATTTGGATGTGTTAGGGAATCGAATAATACCGTGCATCAATAGGGCAATTGAGGAGGATATAAATTTACTCGAAAACGAAATAGTTTTTCAGCAGGATGGTGCACCTCCTCGTTATGCAGCTCTAGTGCGACAGTTTTAGGTTGATCATTTTTCCGGTCGCTGGATTGTCAGAAGAGGTCCTACAGAATGGCTATACGGATCTCATTCTTGTAGATTTCTTTCTATGGGGTCATTTGAAGTCTAAAGTGTATGAAATAGAATCATTAACATTAGAAGATTTCAGAATATAATGAGGCATTGTAGAGAAGTAACTTCCGAGATTCTCAACCATGTGAGGGCGGCAATGGAAGCTCGTTTGTACCATTGTATGAAAGTTGGTTGAAACGTTTTTAAACATTCACGATAGAAATTTTTTTTCTTCTTATTGTCCAGTCATCAGATTTTAATTGAAAAATTAATAAAAAAATCTCTTTTTCTGATTTATTGCTTCCATATTTGTCTCTAAAACGAATATTTCAATATGTTGCCTCCTGTATAATTGTTGACCTGTTTTTTTATTTTTCCAATAAATCATTGTTTCAAAAGTTATTCAGGGTGACTCGTTTTCAACCCAAATAATTTGTAGCTCCCGAATTTCAGACTATATGTTTTATACTTTGTTGAAATCTGCTCATCATGGAGCATCTGATAATGTGAAACAATATAGGGTGATCTATTTAAAAAAAATGGTGACATGCTCTGAGGGTGCGACAGGGGAAGTAACATCAAATGTGAATATGTCAAAATGTGTCCCCCTGTATACTATTGTTGACGTGTTTTTTTATTTTTCCTGAAAATCATTGTACCAAAAGTTAATGCTCGTTTTGGAATTGTGAATATTCTCGAAATTTGAATATATCTGCTCCAGTTTATCAATCCATAAGTGAAGGAAATATGAAACGTTGCATGATAAGCGGTATGGGCAGCTTCATTACCGGCTTAATTTTTTATCTGCCTGATTGCATAGACATTGCATGATATATTTTTTGCTAGTTTGTATCAATATGGGGTTCCTAAGTTATCTCTGAATCAATAGTTATACCAAGACATTTCACATTATCTGAGGAATTATGAGACAGCGAGAACATAACTGTTTGGATCTTGCTTTTATTCACACAAATGCTGTTCGCATTGAACCAGTCCGTAGCTTCCTGAGTAACTCGCTTTTCCAATTGTGATGACTCTTCAAACTTTTTTTCCAATTGGCGAAGGAAGTGTCATCGGCAAATATAACATCATGAATATTGTCATTGAATTTGGCAGGTCATTGAATAAAAAAAAGTAGTGGTCCAATCACACTACCTTGTGGTACACCATTCAACATCAGCTACTGAGTTCTTTATTATATAATACATATTACTTTCTGTCATTTGGATATGATGCTAGCAGATTGTGTGCTATGTCTACAAATCCATAGTATCTCAATTTTTCTAATAAAATGTCAGTAGAGACGCAGTCGAACGCCTTGCCAAGCTCGAGGAGTATGCCAATTGTTGATTCTTTGTTTTTGGTCTGTAGTTCGAAGGAAAATTGATATCACCATTTTTGAAGACCAGAATTATCTTTGCAATTTATAGTTTTGATAGGAATACACCAGATTTCAAAATTAAGTTGACAATACATGTAATTGGTCGTAGTAGCACAGATAGATTTTCTTTATGCATGACCACTGAGTGATTGTAAATATCAAGCGAGCCCGAGTTTTTTGGGATTTGATGACTTCATTCAATAGTTTGAGAATGAATTATTGGGTGTGCTTATTTCATTATTCATATCAAAGGCTTCATTTATAAAAAAAGTCATTTAACTGCTCTGATGTAAGACAAGAAGAGCCATTTGTGTGATTATTACTACCTATGTTTTTATTTATAGGCTGCTAGATTGTTTTTGTTTTATTTTTTGAAAAAACTAATTAATATAGTTTATTGTATGATTTTCACTACAAAAGGTTTTACAAAAACTGCGACACGTGTTACGCTATACAATAGCTTTCTTGAGCGTAAACATGTGTCGCGGTTTTTGTAACTCCTTTTATAGTGAAAATCATACAATAAACTGTATTAATTAGTTTTAATATGGATTTTCATCAAGTATCGGCCAGTTTTATTGAAATAAATTTTTTTTATTTAAATTCTGATTTGATCTACTCACAGTTGTTGAAAAGTTTTAATACAATATGGCTTGCATGTTTTTGAAAGAAACGTCCGAAGAAGCCATCGTATGGCGAAACACGTGTTGCGTTTTTGTAAAACTGTTTAGTGAAAATCCCACAATAAAGTGTTTCATGAATACGTTGGATTTACAAAAGGCTGTTCAACCCAAGATGACATCTCATCGTTTTATAGAGTATTATTCTCGGATTTTTTGATTGATTCGGCCGTTACTTGATAAAGATCCATACCTAGTTATTTCATCAACTACACCCCACGATTTGATCTCCACAAACTTTATTTGAGAAATATATCACGACATGTTTCGCTAACACAGTAGCTTCCTCAACAATGATCTCAAATCACTGTAAAAGAAGCGTGTTAGCGAAATATCAAATCAAATCGTAAGATGAAAAAGTATTATTCTCGATTACCTGACTCAAATTCTACAGATTTTTGTTGGGACTCAATGAAAGACCTGTAAGGACAAATTATTAAAATGTAATTTAATTTTTATACCATGAAGTCGCAGAGAAAACACTTTTTTGCTTTACAAGAACGTGATGACAAGCGCCTAGCGACAGGCCCTACATCTAATATCAGTAACCTCTACCTTCCCCAACCTAATATTTCATTTCATTCGAAAAAAATAATCATTATTCATTACGTTTTTGATTGGCACACTCTGTACAACTACACCGTAGAGAGGGAAAACCAAACTATCAATCAACCATACACGAAGTAGTTGCACTAGTAGTACACAATTAAAACATTATCCAAAACATCGAACAAACACGATTTACCACTCACTAAAAACAAGCGCGTATATTAACTGAAACTGTTGATCATTCGAGCAGTACGGCGACGCAGGCCGTCGCTCAAAATGGCCGACGTCGGCATCGCAACGTCGGCGTCTCGTCAGTGACTTCCATCGAACAGCTGTTTCTTACCAATTCTGAGAAATGGAATCGGTTTTTGTGACGTTTCCCAGTGAAAGTGTTTGGATGTGATGTGGCCTGATAGTTTTTTTGGCGAGAAAGATGAGAAGGAATCCACAAAGTCAGTCGCAGTTGCAGATCGAACAAGATAACGATTGCACTTCGTCGTCTCCAGTAGGTTTTGCAATATTTTCCATGAGTCATTTGTTTAAATTTATCGCAACGTGAAAGTAATACTAAACAGTCCGCGGTTGTCGTTTTATTCAGTACTTACCTAAATTGATTTCGCAAAGCGAAAAACGAAACATAATTGGTTTTTTTTTTATTATAAGTTGTCGCGTGCAGAAATCCTTGTCTTCGGAATATGTTTTGTTTCAATGTATTCTGTGATTTTCAATCTTAAGCTGATTTTTATTATCTATTACACGAGCGATATAACAAGGACTAGAGTTTCAATCGTTATATTCATAGTAATGATAACAAAGTCAGGGGAAAGGAAAGGTCAAAAATACGAGTTTCATTGTTTTTATATACCAACACATTCGCATGTAGTTTACAACTATATTGAATACAAGAAAAGGTCCAACTAAATATCGTTTGTCAACATAGGCAGAGCCAGTTTTACACTAAATATTTACTGTTGAAATATTGCGAAGGGATTGAATTTTCACATTAGCCCATTCGTTATTTTCTTTATCGACCTTTTCTTCAAGTATAATCGTCTCTACGTGTATTTTCAACTTTATTCCTTATCTGAGAACAACATTATGACCGTATATATGACTATGAATAAAAACGTAATACATTCAGTGTCGATATTCAATGTTACACTGTCATATGATTTGGACAAATATGCAATGTTTCATTATCGCAGATTATGAAATTGTTGGTATGAACAGTGGAACAACTGCTGAATAAATCAAGGATATTTTGACACATATTGGTGGTATACTGGTGATGTGGATTTGAAACATGTTTTTATAACCAATGATACGTGTCAACCATAAAGAGATTAACACTATTTTAAAATGATGGTTCAATAAACATTAAATATACTGTAAAAACTGACTTTGACTTATCACTATTTTAGCAATATCAAACGATGCGAAAATAATTTTGTTCGTGATTTTTTTTATATCATATCAGCAACACCTCGTTAATCCTAAGCTCGCACAAGTTTCGATTACTGAGAGTTGTCGTTATCGTAGGGGGGCGACAGCTGAATAACGGAAAAACAGATATTAACAGATTTCAATAGATTCAGAAAAATGTTGGAAAACGATAACGAACAAAAACTATTAGCTGCCAACAAAAATTTAAAAATGATAAATTGTAGCTCTGGTACAGTAATAATTTTTATATTAAAACTGTTCTGTAGCCTATTAGCAGACAGTACTGCAGCCAAAAGTGATAATTTTCAATTAAAATAAAATATTCACAACATCCTGTTATTTTGGAACCCATGAACCGATAAAAAAAAAATGTCAATTTCAAATTGACCTGCAAAATGGGTTGAATTTTCGAAAAGAACCACTAGACATTTTTTATCGGAAAAGTGGATACCAAATTCGATTTGGGCATATTTCGGCCATCTAGATTCCAAGTTTCAGCCCAATACCTCATACAGTGTGTTAGTTATATGATGATAAATTTCCAAATCCATGATTTTTTGACTAACCCTGTTTGAAAGTCTATGAACTTTAAAGAAATGATAAGTAACCTTTCAATGAAATAATACTTCGCATAGTCAGCTACGAAGTTACAAGGGGTTGTACTCGTTTCATGAAGTTGTCTCTAGTTCAATTGAAATCAACAAATCAAAAGTTGAAAACGTGTTTTTAATTTTATTGCCAAAAAAATATAAAACCCTCCATTGTTTAGTGTGTTTTCAAAAAACATTTGACCTATTATATGGTTTTTGAATGAATATTCCTACCCAGACATTGATTTTTTGTGAATATTGTCTTTTTGCATTTATCATTCTGAGTGGACATTGTACCGTTAGTGGTAAATGTTGCCTCATCGGCGAAGAGAACATTGCTTAGAAAGTTATTATTATTATTCAAATATTCACCTTCCCAGAATAAACAGAATTTCAACCTTTGTTCCTTATCGCCTCTTTCTAACGTGTGCATGGTTTTCGGTTTGAAGAAAATAACTTTATTTTTTTTCAAATATGTACGCATTTTATATATTCTACACGTGTAAATCTCGTGAAATCTGCCGCAAGCTATTTTCCGGGTTTTCTTGAACAGACTCTATAATTCACTCTCTCGGTTATATTGAATAACATATTGATCCTGGAGACGGTTGTTTGGTGGTTCACGATCTGGATCTCTTCTGTTGAATTCTGTCTCGGCCACCCTCGTTAATCGAGCATTATCACCAACTGAACGCACAATCTCAAGTCTCTCGACTAAGTTGAGATTTACCATTTTGAAAACTCGCAAAACCCTTTTATAACTCTCTTCACCAAATATTCGTGGAAAGTGACTGAGGATACCTAACTGTCAAAATTATAACAACGAAAAAAGATACAACTCAATATCCAAGCCTACTATGAAAAACAGTGCCTGGCTTATTGATTTAATCATATGAATATGCCATATGAAATGAAATCATGAGAACTTTGCTAAAATATATCACCGAGTTGGGACAAATGTTAAAAAAAAGCATATAAAGGGTTATTTTTACAATCGTTGATTGACAGTAGTCAGGGAAGCTATGGATTATACTCTAGACGACCCCTCCCGATATGGAAGGCCCCGACACTCTGTCTAATGAGGCCCCTATATCTTCCGTTGAAAGATGAACAACTTCTTCATCCAACTGACCCCAGCCAGGTAGGGGTACACCGTGAAGGGCGGTACTGATCTCTGAGGACATTCATGCCGCCATACCATCAACACCCACCATCAGTTATGACCCGTTTGTCCTTCTGGCAAACATCAGTTCAAAGGGTAAGGGAGCCAGGCTCAAACCTGATTGAAATCAAGACGACGTGCAGCGTTGATTGACTATTTACTATACCAAAAAATCAAACGATATGGATAAAACATTTTCAACTTTTGATTTTTAGTTGATCTATAGGGACATCTATCTGTACCTGTTACAATGATAAAACTTCGTATTTGAATATTTCATGTGTTTCTCATTATTTCAATGGCTACTTCAACTTTTCTTCGAAATGTACCTACCGTTTGTCAGTCAAAGAATCATGAAATTGGGAATTCGTCATCATATAACTAACACACAATAAGAGATATTGGGGTGAACCTTGGTATGTGAGGGTTTGAAATATGCTCAAATCGAATAGGTTATCCACTTTTTCGATGAAAAAATGCCTAATGCCCCTTCTCGAAATTTCGACATATTGAGCAGGTCATAGTAGGCCTTAAAAATGAGAAAAATCCATATCTATCAACATCTCGGAATAGAGCTCGTCGAGTACTTTAATTTGAATTTTTATTTTTCAAAATCGGTTCATGGGTTCCAAAATAACAAGGTGTTGCAGTTTGAAATCGCACACACTGTATATCATTTTCGCATACACAGTTGTTTCATTTTGATTTCTTATCCATTGTATGCGTTATCTATCACGTCTCTAGTTCAGTATTTGTTCATTGAATTTTTTGTGTGTTTGGAAGAAATACCAAAATAAAAATATTTAACAACATAGAAGATTAATAAGAAGTGAGTGAGAAGTTACAAGTGTAAATACATAAGAAGTGATTAAGATAATCTGTGAATACAGGTAAAATACTTGAAATTAGTTGAATTGAAAGGGGTAAATTATTTAAGAAAGATTACTTTTTGGGAAAAAAGGATTTTTGGCTTTCTACTTCTTCATTTTCATTCAACTTCCAAAGAAATAAAGGAATCAATTTCAAAATAAACTATTCACAAATATCTAAAACAAACACTTTTCCCAAACAACACCAGAACCCCAACATTCTTCTCGACACTGTTTCACTGACCAAGTCGGCTTCTGCGGGAGATGAAATAAACTAATTCCTAACTGAAAAACTAGTCCGTATTTTTATCTAACAAGGTTGATTCACCCTTCGAGGAGATTATGACAGTTCTCGTATTTGGGAAAAGTGTTTGTTTTGGAGTTTTTTAACTCCAGAGATTCTAGTTCTATCTTTTCTGTACAAAGATATGTAGATCATTAATTTACTCACAGATACAAACTTGAAGAAAAATCCCTACCGAAACAACTGCATTCACATGAATATTGAATTACAAGAAAGAAAAAATACTTTCAAAAAAACTACTTACATATGAACATTGAATTATACAAAAATCACTTTTTCCTATTATTTCGTTATGAAATTGAATTAGAGATCATTCATAAAAATACTCCCACAATATCATATATATGAAACAGTTATTATTTTATTATTCCATTTGATGTTGAATATAAAAATAATACTCGAAATTTAATAATAATAGCCTAGAAGCTGGAGATAACTGTTTTTTGAATATTTAACCTGCTCTTACTATAAAATTTGTAAATTCTGAACTAGTGTAGAGAAGGGTAGACCGATACTCTGAAAGGTGTTACTGTTAACAAGAATATCGTTTGATGAAAGTAATATCACACACCTTCAAACAATGCGTTGTTTATCATTCCATTTGAATTCCTACTTGATATTTATTGTTACCTGAATTAATAACGATAGCTATTTAATTAGTACTATTGAAGTGAGTATGATTTTCTAGATGATTCATCAATTGGTCAGCTGAAGGAGTCATTATATTACTAAGCAATTGAGACTTCCTCTTTATATATTTAGATCAGCACATAAAACTATTTACGCTGGTTTTTTCATAATACTTCGTGTTTGTTCTATTATTCGGTCTCCAGTAACCGACAATTTCAAAAATTAAAACATAGAATACATGAATAACTTTTTTTATTAGGCTGATACAAGCAACTTTTTTTTAGTCACAAATCCTGGAAAGAGTTCAATCAGACCGAGTTACAGTTACCAAACCTGAGGAAGATCGACGACGACGGACAATCATCGTAGAAAAAAAGAATGGATCTTTTGGATTTACACTTCAAAGTTATGGAATACATTACAAGAAAGAAAAGGAAATAGAAATGATTACCTACGTGGATTATGTGGACTACGACGGTCCAGCGTATAGGGCTGGTATGAGAGAAGGGGATGTCATCTTATCCATAAATGGTACTGATATGGAGAAGGCTGATCATAAAACCCTAGTTAATTACATAAAAAATTGTGATACTAGAATGAGAATGGTGGTTTTGTTTGAAGATTGTGTACGGAAGGTAAGATTATATCTACTAATTCTTTGCACTACTACCTAGAGTGAGGTTTACTACCCCCATCATTGTTATACGTGTTGGGGACACTAAACATTTTCGGTCCACATGTTCTCCTCTAAAACCATCAATAGTAAGTCTGACCAACATGGAGGACGAAAAATCCCATTTTGAAAGTTGGTACTGAGTCTTCGAGAACTCTAACTAATCACAAGGGAGACCTCACACGCCTCAAAAATCACAAATGGGGTAACATATGTTACCCCATTTGTCGTCATGAGCTCCTCCTCTGAGGAGCTCATGACGACTGATGAAAATAACTGCCCCGTTGCTCATCTTATAGGCTATCGTATTGCTCCAGTGTGCACTGGAGTGTTGCGAGGATAAAAGTTGCATCGGACGATAAAAGATTGCTCATGTTGCATCGCTTATCATATCACTCCAGTGGGAACGACACCTTATTTTTCCTTCGAAAGGAAAAAAATCCGAACTTTCTCTTGATGTGACAGTTCACCTGATTTGAAAATAAGGCCCAGACATTTTTCTCACGATAATTTATGTAATTGAAGATATTTTGATTCTTTTGCATTATATGGCTGATGTTATTTTAATAACTCCCCAAGCCCCTAGGTAGCTAAGCAAGTTATTAACAGTTATATACACATAAATTTCAATTCCAAGAGAGATGATGTGTTCTTGAAAAAGCGACAACATTATCAATTCCGAAAAGATACTGAACATCAGACTGGCCTAGTGGCCTTTAGTTTCACAGCTGGCAGAGATATTACTGATGATGGATCTTTATTTTCAGCTTGAAAGATGGAAGGTTGATGCCAAAACTCTTTTAATGTCTTCACTAGATCACAAAACAAACTAATACGAACTCACATATGTTTATTTTGTTTCAAGGTCGAGTTACATATGAGATATATCAAACTTCAAAGAATACTCCAAACGAAGATGGAAGAACTGGAACGGTTATGTTTGAGAGAAAGGCAACTTTTCGAGGGAAAATGGAAAACGCATAGTTTGCCAGCAAGAAAAAAGGCTTCACAAGCAAATAATGGTGGTCCGCCAACTCCTACTCAGTCATCTTATTCATATTGTAGACCAACAGTTTCGACAGAAGATGTGGCGAAAGTAGCTCAGCAACAGAAACAGCCAACGCCCCCTTTAGTTTTTTCCTACCAATACTTAGATTCACAGTATAGGTAAGCAAGTGACCGTTTTCTATAATTATGATTTTTTTTGAGAAACAATTTTAGAAACTGAAGGGAAATATTTCAGGAGAGATTAGTTTTTGCCAAAACAGCATTTTAGTTTTCCACTTCTCATCTTTATTTAAAAACGTTGTATAGCATTTTTTTGAATGATATTTGTCTCAGTTCCATTACAGTACAAACTATAAGGGAAAGAGTGATTTTCGTTTACCTAATTCAATGTTCAAAGTATATAGTTGTTTCGAAAGAACTCTTTCTTCCGTGTAATTCAATGTTAATGAAGTATTTGATTGGAAACGGTTTTTATTTTCAGTTTGTATCTATGATCTAAACATCATTGTGAAGAGCGTATTCTCAACTTAATTGTTTTTTCCTTTAGTCAGAAGTTTTCCAATTTTTTTTTGTATGAAGAAGGAGAAGTAAAAAGCCTTTCTTTCCCAAAAAATCAATCTCTCCTAAAAATATATCCCTTTCAATTTGAATATTCAATTCAATTCATTGATAAGGTCGGTAGCCGGGCGGTTCGACGTGGGTGCTTTGTTCACTCAGTTAATCGGCCGATGTTTGAGTCGATACTTCAAGCCCCAGGCTGAACGCTCAATTTTCACTTGCTATCGTCCAACCCGTGTTAAGGAATCACACGTTAAAAGACAAGACATCGTTAATCCTTAGCTCGCTCAAGTTTCTACTTCTGAGGGTTGTCGTTCGTAGGGGTGCGATAGCTGGTTAACGGAAAGAAAACATATAAACATATTTCTACGTTTTTCAATCAGTAACCTATTTTTGAAGATCTATGAAAAGAGATATAGGAAATATTTCTAAGCTGTCTATAACATTGAAAAATATTTTTTTAAATGTGTAGAACTATACTGTCTAGTTGATAAATTCCGCTACATCCAACTTTTTAAAAACTGTTGAAAACAATTGGTTGATTACTAATATTCAAAATATTTCAACAAGATATAGAATCTTCTAGAAGGATTACGCCTTTTTAGTGATTATATGTGTGTGTATAATAGGTATTTCCTATAGTATCAGTGAGATCACTTAAATGAATCATTTTATTAGTTTTTGCAATTATATAGCATATAAATATACTTCTATTAACCGCTATTGACTAATTTCACAAATATGGTTACCAACCAACACCAGATGTGTCTTGGACAAAACTCAGTTATCCACAAATCTTTTTTAATAATTTAAGAACATCCATGACACCTACTGAGGGAATATGTATAATAATCTATGTTGCATACAAAACCCATCTAAGAGTATTCACTTCAATGGCCACTGTATGACAGAAAAGAAATCAAATCAGTGTGATGACTGAGTCGAAAAGAGATGAGTACGTCAAGACAATGAATATTTCTAATAAATATTCAAAATATTTACCTCTCCTAACGTTTCTACAAACTGAGTTAGAAAGAATAGCTGCCGAAATACAACTACGTCCCTGGCTAATACCACGTCGGATATTATATTATATTCTAGAGACATTCGTGCAAGTTTCTTCATAGAGAAAATGCTTGCTAATGCTTTTCATTCCTCCAGCAGTAGAACCTTGACAATCAGACGCAATACTGTCTGCAGAAATCTGAAAGAATATCTTTTGTGAGAAAACTTGCAGAAGTCCCTGGCTAATACCACGTCGGATATTATATTATATTCTAGAGACATTCGTGCAAGTTTCTTCATAGAGAAAATGCTTGCTAATGCTTTTCATTCCTCCAGCAGTAGAACCTTGACCATCAGGCGCAATACTGTCTGCAGAAATCTGAAAGAATATCTTTTGTGAGGAAACTTGCAGAAATGTCTGTCGAATATAATCCAATTCCCTCGTGGTATTGGCCAGGAAGGAGTTGCTTTTCGGTAGGCATTTACCAAATTCTAAATTTTGAAAATCTTAATGACTGGCGTGAAAACAATGAATCGTACGAAGGCTACGAAATAAAATTCATCAGAAAAAATTTACTGAAATTAATTTTTAGAAGAGGCATTCATTCCATATATGATTTCTATTTTGAACTGTAGCCCCTCAATTTTATCTCCGCATACATTTGACCTTATATCAAACTAAAATAGTCGAACTCGGTAAACTTGAGAGTTGAACAAACCAACAAAGGAAGCAGAATAATATTCGAGCAAACTATGTTGGGTTGTTTTGAATGAACCTAGTTGGCTTTTGTTGGTATTTGACTTCGGAACTTGAATCCAACATAATTAATAATTAATTCCGGATTCATACAAATTCTTTGAAATTGAATTTCAGATATGTTTGGTTCAGTTTGTTTACATGTTTTCATCATGCATTCCGAATAATGGTATACTTCTATCTCGATGCACTCCATACTCTGCTGAGATCTCGTACATTTCAGTTTTACGAATTTAAAATATGATGTTTTTAGATATGATTTTTTTCTATCTATCAACTATTGCATTTTAAAATATTAATTTGTGATTCAATTTATTGAAGTGATAACTTATGATTTGAGGGTAAACCGCTTCGTTACCTGACGCATAATGGCGCCAGTTTGTCTGGCTTCCCTTTCTCTTACGCATACGTCAGCGGAAGGCAGGCTCCTCCTCTCTCGTCGGACAGATGATTAGTATTTAGTGTGCGTAAGACATTTACAGTTGACAGTATTATGAAAATATAACCAGCAAGAACGCAATATCCTTTTATTAAATGAAACGTGGCTTGAAAATGATGATACTAATTTTCTGTATGTATATCATTATTTAATCCTACAAAAGTAACAATTGGTTTATAGTATTTATAAAAGATTTTATTAATAAATAACCTTTCCTTAGACTATCATATTAGTACACATCAAATTTAAGTGATAACCTAAGCTATTCTCAAGACATACAATTAATTAGTACACATCAAATTTGAGTGATAACCTAAGCTATTCTCAAGTCAAACAATTTCAGTATTAAATAGTTCAAGTTGAATTAATCTAAGTTATCACTTCTGTCGAGCTTCCGGAGACGCACATGTTTTTTTTATTGTACAAATTATATTTCTCGCAAATTATTGGTTCAACGTTTTTTGTTTTTTTCAAAAATATGATAAACCCTTATTTTGAGAGAATAGTTTCATGAGTAATTATAACAGTTCAACATTTTCATTTCTTGCATGAATCCCTGTTTGGAAATGTTTCGTTCTAATAAATTATATGCAATCTTCTAACTTCATATCACCGCTAATAATAAACGACATTGTCCTTAGAATGTGATATACCGTATGATTTATTTGTGTTTGTTGAACACTTTCATTTTATTGACTATAATTACTTAAAGATATTTAAAATCATTCATGAGCTATTATTATTATAAAAAAACACATTCAAAATCTGAGGTAGTTCATAATAGAAGCATTTTTGTGACCTTGCACAAGATTATGTTTGCATATTTGAGATAAAATTATTCATTTGTCGGGAAAAAATATTTATCAATCTACATAGCATTAAATATTGTGACATGATTTTCAACGTACAGATATGAAAAATACAGTGTTGTCACCTTCAGAATTGCCGATGAATGGCCTGAGACAAACTTAGTTTTTTTTCAAGCTCAACGTGAATCATAAGTACTTTTGGATATCAAGTAATACATGCCGTTTTTTTAGCTGATCCCACTATTTCTATCTCGGACACAGTAAGACCTACAAGGTAGGTTAAATTGAACAAAAGTTTTCTATCTCGGTAAACTAGAATAATCTCGTTTCAGATGGAGAGTATCAGTGGTTGTTTTTGAAATATGGTCATTAACTTAGCCATTTTCTTAAAATATAACAGCTTTTTTTTATATATTTGGTCCATGATTTCAGATTTTCGGCAGGGTCTGTTCCATAGTTTTTCAAACGAAAAAGTTCAAATTTTTGAAAGTCATAGTTTCGTAAATATCTGGAATATTTATGGTCCAAACGTTTTCAGTGGCAACTGGCAAACAAATTTGAAGCTGCGACATTTAACAGTAGAATAACTTTATTATCACATGTTTTATTAAGGGTCACCCCATATATATATTGATGAAAAGTTGACCGTGTTCACATGAAAAAGTCAGTTTCTGGCATTTCATTATTGACTACACTGATATTTGACACATAATATTAGAAAGAAGACGCGTAGTAATTAACAGAGTTAGACAAATTTATCAGTTTCGCGAATTGAAAAAATGAATGAAACCACAAGCTAGCTTGTGAATTGTTGCTTTCATCAAGGCCCAATTCATTTTACATATATTGTTTAGATATTCACTCGCCTGTAAAAATATCGAAAATTTAGATGCATGGAAAGTTCACAAATTCTATTTTCTGAAAAGATAAAATATTGATAAAAATATGATGACAATTTCAAATTCACAATTTAATTCATTTTTACTGAAACTTATCGCTGAGTAGGTAATGTTATAAATTGATTGATGCAGCATTGCGGATGTATATAACCTGCTAACAGATCCAATCGTTCTAGTTTACTCACCGATTTTCAAATTAGCATATCAACATTGTCAAAGGTGAATAAAATTCAGGTACTCAATTGAGTTAAGTACCTTTGTTATTACCTACAGTTGTATTTATTTATATAAGGGCTAACATTATTATTTATTTTCAGTTTTATTGTATTTGTTTGAAAATGTCCATATAGGACGAAACTGCAGTAACAATAGTTACAAATAAAAGTGGTATAAAATATAAAAAATTTCATTTCTCATTTTTCATAGTTAATGTTAACAACGATGAAGTTTGACTGCTATTCGTAGCTGATAAACTGTTCTTCTCGATATGAAAAATCGCCTAACTATATTGAGGGAAATGAGAATTTAGTTTCTCACCAATTAAGTACGTTAAAATTTTATTCAATTTCAATCTCAAAGAATATAAAAAATTTGTGATTCTTCACAAAATATAGCAATCTGCTCTTATATTAATGAAAATACCGACCGAATCGATTCGATTTTTTTTCAAGACGATCGATTGCCCACACTTCAGAAACACATTTTTCTCCGCCTTATTCATCACAACAAAAATTAAGGCATGGAATTTGTAAAACAAACAATATATAAAACGCAACTTTTAAATGTAATTGTAGAGTTCAGTCAAAATTGTCAGCTCTGATTGACATTTCAATTATAAAAATATATTATTTCTGATATGAGGAAGATGGTATACTAGGGTTATTTTTTGAAACAGTGCTTCAACACTGCCTTGAGTACTTGTCCGACATAATCAGTCAGTTTTAGGTCTCTTAATTTATTGTAATAACACGTGGTCGCTAAAAAATATTATCCTGATTTTACTAACATTCGCCGAAAACCTTTTACGAAATCCGTTTACTCTGATAATTAATCCTATATCATCTACATCTAGCGTAAGGTTGACATTGTTCAATCTAAGATAATAAAAATATGTACAATGTGGATTCACCATTATTTGTGTTGTTACTAATACAATACGCAACAGTACCAACTCCACTGTATAGTAAAATCTAGTTCTTGAGTACTTGATACTAGTTTCTATTGACCCATAAACCTTCTTTTTTTCTGTTGAAATTATTGGGTAGTTTATAAATCTCAATGGCCTCCCTACGAATTCGTGCGTGGACATGCATATGATTAGACGGAAATGAAGTTTCTTTATGCTTTATTACGTGTTTTGTTTCTACTAGAACTGCAATTGCGGATTTCTCCGGTTGCATCAGGCGGCAGCTGCGATTGTGTTCTTGTATTCTGTTGTTGATGCCGCGCTTGGTAGTTCCGATGTAAACTGGGGCACAGGAACAAGGATCCTGTAAACACCGACAGGTGTCAGAAACTTTCTTTCGCCTTTAGCCGATCTGATAGTATAGCGTAGTTGACTTGTTGGCTTGTAAATGGTCTTAATGTTGTGTTCTTATATTGCGTGCTTACATATTGATCGATTAAGCTTGGTATACGAAGGATATAATAATTTTTGGGAAAGAAAGTTTTTGGCTTTCTACTACTCCATCTTGATACAAAAATATGTGGGAATCTTCCAAAGAAAGGAAGTAATCAATTTGAAAATAAGTAACTCTATACATGGATGCGTAGATTATGCAAAGAACAACTTTCAGACACAAAATGGAAGAAAGCCCTCCTGAAACATCTACTTTCATATAAACATTGAATTACACGAAAGAAAAAAATTCTTTCGAAACAAATACTTTTATATGAACACTAAGTTATACAGAAGATACTTTTCTCCACTCAGTTTGTATTCCAAACATTCGTTATGGAATAAAATCAGATATCATTCACAGGAGGAGGATGACCAGTGTCACTGGTAGACACTGGTGTCTACTAATGAGGATGACAGTGTTCCATGTAAGTGCAATTTGTTACCATTCATTTAAAGTAGAACTCCTGTGAATGATATCTGATTTTGTTCCATAACGAATGTTTGGAATACAAACTGAGTGAAGAAAAGTATCTTCTGTATAATTCAGTGTTCATATAAAAGTATTTGTTTCGGAATATTTTTTTTTCTTTCGTGTAATTCAATGTTTATATGAAAGTAGTTGTTTCAGGAGGGCTTTCTTCCAGTTTGTGTCTGAAAGTTGTTTCTTTGCATGATCTACACATCCATCTACACATCCAAATTGATTACTTACTTTCTCTGGAAGATTCCCACATTTTTTTGTATCAAGATGGAGTAGTAGAAAGCCAAAAACTTTCCCAAAAATTAATCACTCCCAAAAATATAACCCCTTCAATTCGACATAATAATATGTTGAGATCATTTCCAGAAGAAGGAAAACGATAATTTAAACTCAAAAAACATTCCATATCTAAATTTTAGGATTCATATGAAACATGGGCACCAATTTACGTTAATTTTAATTTGGTCAAAATATTTGAAGCAATCAGGTATATCTATATATTTATTTCCCAAAAATTAGTACATGATCGATAATGCATGATTGCACGTATACCGTGCTAGAAATCGCGCGTTAAAAGGCAAGACCTCGTTGATAATTAGCTCGCAGAAGTTTCGACTATTGAAGGTTGTCATTCGTGAAGGAATGACAGCTGGTTAATTGAAAACAGATTTTAAACAGATATCATTTGTTACTCTACCGAAAAAAAATTCCCTTTCTTTTCGAAGATCGAAGTTTGAATATAGAAAGTACAGAATTAGTTATATGTCATAATACTGAACTGGTATGTTTAACATGACAACCTGTAAAAAAGGCAACAAGTTTCTGTTTTGTTTTATGACACGATAAGCATAAATGAAGTGAGTGTTTACAAGTTTACAACAATTCTTTTTTCAAATGACCAGTCAAAGTTTCTTGGTTCTAGTTTTGTCACTGTTCCCCTCAGCGTACTGAGACAATTTGGTGAATAATCATAGAACATTTTTATAGATATAAAAAATTGAAACGGTTGAAAATAGGACCAGTATAGAACATCATTGCGTTGTTAGAATATTCTATTTATATATTTCACATAGAATTAGGTTTAGCAGAAAATTCAAAATGAATGAAATTATATATTTCAATTAAGGTAGTCTGGCAAAAAAAAGAATTAGTTCACATATAATTTGAGCTGTATATATTCATTATTTTCTTACAGTAATTAATTTTCCCGATTTTCCGAATATAGGAGAGTGCGGTCGAGTTAAAACAAATGGGGCAATTTTACTGCCGAGTTCGATTTGTTTTTGTTTGGTGAAACTGAAAGAACATAAATTATTCATGATAGACAAACACTGGGTACGGGCTAAATGGCACCAAACACTGCGTGTTAATTGTGTTGACACTCGATACTTTACTTTTTAAAAGACAAACGACGAAATGGCATTGATAACTCACAATTCAGCTCAGATTGATTAAGGTACATTCACTGATTCAAAAAGAGCTTAGAATTTGCCCTTCGCAGAGAAACGGAATCAGATAAGTTTTTTGAAAATCGGTTGAAAGCACCGGAAAAACTTATCATGATATAATGAAAATACTAAAGCAGCTGTATTTATACACACAACCAAACTGAAAATTAAGTAAGCAGTAATGAACCAAGAAAGATCAATAAAAAAAATTAGACATTTCAGTTTTGTTTTATGAATTTCATTCATAGATCGGTGAAAAATAGTGGAAAGTTCAAAGCAGTAAATATGCCAGGAGATTAATTCTCTCAAACCCATCTTGGCTAATGAAGTCGCAGAAACATATATGGGGAACCTGAAATATTTTCTTACATTTTTATTATTAGTTGATGTCGAAAAGATTTCGATATTTGAAGATAAGATTTTAACAAATCAATAAATCCAAATGAAACAATAATACTCCGAAGAGGACTTCATATTTGTAATCGTTTATTTTTCATTGAATTAACGTGTCTCGACTACAAGGTCATTGACACAGGTACAGTATGAGTATGACATTAACAGGTAGAGACAGAGAAAAAAAAGTTACAAATATTTAGAGTTGTTGGTATAAGCTTGTGTCTTTGAGAAAATATAGCAGATTTTTTATTTGATCTGAATCGGTAAGCATATTTTTAAAATATTCAGCTAAATTCAATTCCTTGCATTTGTCATGACAGTTTGGGCAAACAGTGAGGAGATCCACAAAATTGCAGCTAGAGGACAGTGAAGGATATTTAGATAAGCACTTTTGGTAACACAGTCAGCTCTTTCATTGCCAGGAATGCCCACATGAGATGGAGTCCAGATTCATGTTAAACTCACTATCACTGAAGCAAGGTGATCACATACATCATGGATAGCCTGCACAAGTGGATGGTTCGTGAAAATATTCTTGATTATATGAGTATAGAAGACAGGGAGACTGTGTGAATAACGTTGTAATTTGATTTTCCATAGTTAACGATTTCAGGGCTTGTCAAATGGAGAAATGTTCACCTGTATGAAAACTAAAAAAAATTATTGCTCTGCTGAAGGTTGTTACAAAGCATCCAGCTTCACATTTGGAAGCATCAGTAAGTATACAAGATTTCATCAAAATGGTTTGAGCTGATTAACTCTAGAAATGATTCAGTTACACTGTTTTTCGAATTTGAAAGCCGTGCATTTTTGGAATTTCTTTCTGACATTTCGCTGGCGCGAGTGGCTAGCTTCTTCCGAGGTTTAACCATCATGGCTTGCTGTCCGATGACTAACTTTTAGGCTTCGTAAAGCGTATTTATGCCTTTTAGGCTTCGTAAAGCGTATTTATGCCTTGTCAGGTAATCAGCTGTATTGGTAACTGTATTTGTACCTGCACTTGTACCTATACATGAACCTGGAACATTAACAATCTTGCTGCCTGTTGTCATTCTGTTCGTTATTCTCGAATTCCTCAAAATGGGGTTCCATATTCGATTGAGGTTCACCGCTTCTTCTTTTCTGTTGAAATTATCCGTGTGTTTGTGGATCTCTATTGCCTCCCGTACCAGTCGGCTATAGTATCCCTGATTGGGGGCAATTAGTTCTGTGTTTTCAAACAAAATTATGTGGTCTCCTTCGCTCCTACAACCTAATGTGGGAAAGACCAACTCCTACGTCAAGGACTAGACAGACTTCGTTGGTAAAATTAAGGGCTTAACGCTGGAGCCGACGGATATTCTGGTCAGCTTCGATGTGATGTCCTTGTTTACCAATGTCCCACTGGAAGACTCTTTGAGAGGGTTAGCCCACGTGTTCCCGAATGACGTCGTCGAACTCTTTAGAGCATGTCTCACAGGAAGTTACTTTCAATGGAGGGAAAATTTCTATGAGCAACTAGATGGCGTTGCGATGGGGAGTCCACTTAGCCTAGTGATAGCAAATTATTTCATGGAACGGTTTGAAGGAAAAGCGATAGACACTTTTGAATTGAAGCCGACCTTATGGCTACGTTACGTCGATGACACCTCTGTCATCTGGAAACATGGAAGAAACGCCCTGAACCGTTTCCTAAACCACTTGAACGCCCAACACCCTAGCATAAAATTCACCATGGAGATTGAGCAGGTCCAACGGATAGCTTTCCTAGATGTAGTAGTAGAACGATGTGGTACCAGACTAACCCACAAAGTGTATCGAAAACCCACACACGCAGATAGATACTTGCACGCACTATCGAACCACCATCACGCACTATCGAACCACCATCCTAGCCAAAAGACAGGAGTCATCTCCACTCTAACGTAACGGGCTCGGAGAATATGTGAACCAGAACATCTGGAGAGGGAACTGAAATACCTTGAAGTGACCTTGAGATCGAATATATACAGTGCCTCCAAGATCAGGAAAGCTATGAAACCGAAGAGCACCACGGTTCAAAAAGCGAAAAAGGATCAGATGGTTGCACGGGCATATCTACCGTTTATTCATAGGGTCACGGACAGAATTGGAAAACTATTGGATAAACACGACATCGAAACAGTCTTCAAACCCACGAGGAAGATACAACAAAGCGTCAGGTCTGCTAAAGACAAAAGAGACCCATCATCAGCAGCAAGGGTCTATCGCATACCGTGCACTTGTGGGAAGGTATATATCGGAACCACCAAACGATCCATGGGAACAAGACTTAAAGAGCATAAAAGGAACTGCAGACTAGGCCAAGCGGACAAGTCAGCTGTGGTAGAACACGCGTTTAGTGAAAGAGACCACATAATTTTGTTTGAAAAGACAGAATTAATTGCTCCCAACCAGGGATACTATGGCCGACTGGTACGGGAGGCAATAGAGATCCACAAACACGCGGAGAATTTCAACAGAAAAGAAGAAGAGGTAAACCTCAATTGAATATGGAACCTCGAATTCCTTAAAAATTCGAGAATAACGAACAGAATGACAACAGGCAGCAAGATTGTTAATGTTCCAGGTTCAAGTACAGGTAAAAGTGCAGGAACAAGTATAGATACAAATACAGGTACCAATACAACTGATTACCTGACAAGGCATAAATACGCTTTACGAAGCCTAAAAGTTAGTCATCGGACAGCAAGCCATAATGGTTAAACCTCTGAAGAAGCTAGCCACTCGCGCAAGCGAAACGTTAGGAAAAAATTCAAAAAATCCACGGCTTTCAAACTCGAAAAACAGAGACACTGAAAACCTCAGCCTCGAAAGTCTAAATCATTTTGTCTAGAAATGATTGTTTCAGAAGGAGCTTGCTGGTTTCGTTTTCTCTTGCCTTCACGCATGAATCAAATAAAATAATGCAAGAGCATCACAGTAATTTTTCAACAATAATCAATCGCACATAAAAACTGGAATTAGAACAGATTGTACAGTGTGTATATTCAACTTGCAGAGGAAACATTCCATTTTTTCAGTGGACAGAATTATTCGGTGCGAGTTACTATCGAATGAAATCAAAATAGAAGTCTATTCGTAACTGTCAACAGGTGAGAGTATACAAATTTGTCCACAAAATGATAGGATGCGGCTGTATTCATCACCCAGTATACCGGCTTTCATAAGTGAAATAGGGGAAGCAAGCTAAAGGCCGAAGTCTTTCAGTGAAGTTTCTCTGAGTTCATTAGGTATGGGTGCGCATTATACATTTCAGATAACCAGACGCTTGGCAACTGTCACCAATCTTCTGATCTGTCTCACATTCTCGTACACAAAGATTGTTTGCAATGAGTTTATCAACAAGTTCTATTTTATGTGTATACAAATTCTGTTTTTGATATTCTTGAAGCGAAACAAAGGTCTTGGCCGATCGATTTGACATATTCAAAGAATTTCAGATTGCATTCAGAATGTTTTTTTGGGAAAAGTCGGTTTAATGTCGATTTTGCTGAGGGGAATTAGTATTTCTATTTGCAGACATTGTTGTATTAGAAACTGTTGGGTGACTTATAGTCAAAGGCAACTCTACCTAGTCCGCTAATGATTCGAACTTCTTGTATTCAGTGTCCGCATCCAGACAAACAACATACTCGAATTGTTGGTTGCCTACTTAATGGTGAAGCCGACGCTGTAGCCACTGCCTGTTCTGTCCTCATCAGTGATTGAGAAAAAAGCTGTAACTCCCAAATATACTGATTTGGCACACTTCACAAGAACTAACAAACCAAATTTATTCACATCACTAGGTTTTTTCGGCAGTACAAAAAAAAAGCTTGTAGCAAACCTAATAGGTATCAACTGAATGAACCAAACAAACGGCGACGATAAGAAATCGACCTTAACACATTTAATGCAGAAGATAAACGTCTAGATGAACTCGTTCAATCCCATACTTGAAAAAACGATGAAAATGGTTGGATTTGCGTTAGACTGTGAGAACCTTGTCTTTTCCTGATTTTTTAGTCATTCGAAATGTCCCAATGAGGCAAGACTCTTAATCCAGTTTCTTAAAACACGGTGTTTTTAGTAAAAATAATGCTGAAGGTCGCGGCCAAGTCCGTAAATAGTAGATATTCTAGTCTAATCCAAAATTTTCAAGTGTTCATTTCTATCACATATTTTCAAGAAAATTCATTTATTTGAAAAGCGCTGCTACTTTAAGAAATAAAGGCCTTATATCACATGGTTTAAATAATTAATCTTGAATGTGTATTATCTGTTCAAAACCATGTCATGAGTTCGGTTACACACAGGTACCTAACCCCTCAAAATAATGAACTATAACATTAATAAATAACATAAATAACAAATTAATAACATTTGATTTTTCAATGATAAACATTAACAATCTGAAATCCTAAATTAGGTGACAAAAAAAATACCATTTGTTCTATATCTCATATTCATTAGTAGACCGTACATCCTTGACCTAAAAGCATATTCCTATAACATTTGGTTCGATTTTGTCAGACAACCGTGTAATCGACAACGCGATACGCCCCCACTGTGCGGAAATTCAAACTGGTGACTCATTTTGAATTTCCTGACTAATTTGGATAAAACATAGTAATATGCGGACTCTAACAGATTGATCGGTATTTTTAACGAACACGATCCGAGGAATCTATAGTGGATATCACTTCAAAATAAAAATATGGAAATCAATGTGAACAAGTACAATGCGTTTGTCGTTACCAATAGTAGTAATCAGGGGCACAGGTGAAAAACAATTTTTAATCACAAATGTTCTTGTTTTAGAAACGCATTCATATTCAAAGTATTACTGTTATAAAATAGGTTCATTCATGATAAACATTTTAAATGTTACTTTGTCACAACTGTAATAGTTTCTGAAAAATGTCAATTGTTAGGTATATATTATGAATTAAATACATGATAAGATTTATTATCTCATGGAGATGCAAAAGCAATGCAGATGATTATACATTCATTAAAAAAAACATTTAGGGAAGGTCATTTCACATTGAGGGTGCTATTCTCTAGAAAACTCTTCTCCATCTCCTGAAGACGCCAACTTGGTTGATGAAACGCGCGTTGCGGGAAGAAATGCGGTTCTGTTGTTTGGAAAACGTACTTGTTTTGGATTAAATCTGATTAAATCTTTTCGAACGGATGTTCATAACGTCAATATCAGGTTCAGGGGAACACTTACTCCACCTTCTTTTAAAACTGAATTTTTCCGCAGGTGTTTCAGTTATCAAATATGCCATGTGATGAATGACCTTCCCCTCGAATTACGTACAGCTGGTTTCCAAAAATTCAATTATAATTAATCTATTTAGTCATTTATTCAATACACGTCAGTGGTATGATTTCAGAACTTCACATCGTTCTGCTCCTAATTCTGTAAACTTACTTGCCGTAGTGTGGATAAATTTGTATATTTTTCCTTTGTTTTTGTATTATTTAAAGAAAATTCAATAGAGAGGTATTTTTTAGGGTTAAGTGGAAGAACAGTTCAGTTGTTGAATTTATTCAGGAACTGAACTGAACTTCGCCCTTTATTTTCAAAAATTTTGTTTTTTTACATATCTTTTGAAAATAATAAAGTCGATTATTATTATTATAACCGCAAGAATTTAAGTTTAAACTATACAAACGTTGAATTTATTACTAATAACTACATTTCATCAGCAAAATATGTAGGTACATTACAATACTAATACAGGTAGTGTAATGGAACTGTATTTGATTCATATTATTCCATCGAAAATTAAACAGAAAATAATTATAAATATGAACAATGATTTCTTTGAATTTCATTTGTTGTCACGATTGTCTTTGTAAGTGACTTCGTCTACATTTTGTTTGATGTCAGTAGTTGAGGTAAATTGGTTTTCTGCTTTTTTATCAATATACATTATTAATATAATTGTAATAGTAAAGAAGTAATACGAGTACAAATCATGAAATTATGAAACAACAACAAAAATTAATTGGCGCTTCGGGGCGACTTGATTAATTTCAGTGGTGCATTTACTTTTTCAGCTGCAGGAAAACCCGGAAATACCTGCAGGACCACATCATTTAAAGATCTTGATCTGCCAATGTCCTCTCTTTCATAAAATAAAATGTAGGGTGTCTCCAGAGGCTCCAATAAATTCAAGACATCACCAGATGACTATCATCAAACTTAAACCAGTCCGTTTCGTCTTTAACCAATGCGTAATGACCAGATTTAACGCCAGAACCACAGTGACTGCATGAAAATTATAATAGTGGCCTGCTAGATTGAAGTGTTCATCTATTTCGAGCCTTCGTAGGAGTTTGGTGCTTCCGTCAGAGGTTGAGTCATGTTTGAGTCATGTCAGTTCAAAAAAATCTGTTTAAATCTGTTTTCCGTCAACTAGCTGTCGCACCCCTACGAACGACAATCCTTAGAAGTCGAAACTTGTGCGAGCTAAGGATTAACGAGGTCTTACCTTTTAACGTGTGATTCCTAACACGGGATCAGTGTTATTATTAGATTGACTGGTGCCTCAGCTATACTTGTTTTCTTATGATAGTCAGTTAGTTTGGCGCCTGTTTGGCAATACAGTTGATCACCACCCGTTAAAAGTTCCATATTCAAGTATAAAGCTGTTTGAATAATTCACAAATGGAAACCTTTTCTGTCAGAATCAAATAGTTGAAAAAACATACACGAATTGGAGTGAATCGACGCGACATTACAAGTATCCATAAAGATATTGAAAAAGAGTTAAAAAAAGACTGATTTCACTTGGAACCGTGAAGTCAATCAAGAGAAACGATTCATTCAAGTGGATATTATTATCAATTCTTTTTCACTTATTTAATTCTGTAACGTTTTCCATAAATAGTATTTATTTCGATTGATACGAATATCGAGTCCCTATATTTGTAAGCACAATAGTGTAAAAGAATTATAAGGAAAATTATTATTTTCTGGTTATATCTTCAAGCTTGTTATATAATTTCAACATCAATCACTACCGATTTATGTATAGTTAATGGTTATATGATTAGTTAATGATTCATTCTATAAACTGTGAATGATTTGAAGAAAATCATACAAGTTCTGAAATTGAATAACAAACTAGAAGATAAATGATCAGAAAATAACAACTTCTAACAATACAGACTATAAACGCGGGTACTTGACTTTTACAGTAATTATGTTTGGAAATGAAGTGATTAGTTTTTATTGGGGGAATTAATTGAAGGTAAAACGTTTTTTCTGAAGTTCTGCTTATGTGTTAATGAAGAAGGAGAAAAAATGCAGAGAAGTTTATTGTATAAGTTTGAAAATATGTCCTCATAGGACGAAACTGCAGTAACGTCAGTTACAAATAAAAGTGGTAAAAAACATAGAAATTTTCATTTATCTTTTCATTGAAAACTCTTGGTGTAGAAAGAACATCTGAAACAAGCACTAGTCCCTGTGGACAGTTTGCACACTAAATATTCGTAATAGTTGAAATAAATACCATTCATAGGAAACAATGAAGTAAATGAAAGAATATCAATATAAATTCCCATTTGAACGAATCGTTTCCAATCTTAAACTGGCTTCACAGAAATGAAATATCTCCTTTTCAACCGCTTATGTGTATTATTTTGGATATTTTCAATGCCGCATTGATTTGTTTAAATTTGCTTTTTCAACTATTGATTCGGACAGACAAGATTTCAACAATGACGAAAAAAAATCTGATATTTGCACGATAAAGATCATTCATCTTTATAACTTACTCTACTTTGATTCCACAAATATTTAGAAATCTATATTGATGGAGAAGCAGAAAATCATTTCAAGTTGTTTCTTAGTAATTTCAAGAACGAAAAACAATACTAACAAGAGGGATTGTATCACCCATCACCCACCATACTCGCCAAACCTCACCATCTTTTCAAGCACTTCGCAAAAATGCAAAAACTACCTTCGTCTACTTCATCGAATCCTCAGCACACAATTTTTATGCTGACTGAATTAATCGTCTAGTGTTACGTAATTGATTCAAATGGCGCTTATTTTGATTAAATTGAATAAGCCTTCAATGATATATTACCGTTCAAAGTGAACTCATAAAAACAGACGAAACTTTTGAAACAACCTGATAGCCTAAAGATAACAACTAAAAATGAAACAAAGAGCTGAAGGAATGAAACTCATCAGCATATCATATTTGTATTGCTGTCGTGAAAAAAACTTGTGAATTGAATACCCGACCGTAAGCAGTTTTCCTTCAATCGAAGTACATTGATACCCGATGCAAACGGGCGACAATTCTAGGTGCCGCAAATTATACATTGAGACTAACGTATTTTTTGACGGAACTAAGTTAATAAATAACGAAACACATGAAACGAGAAGAAAGTTTTTGAAAATATAATGAACGGAAGTCTTTGAAACACTCACTCTCATCACTCTGCGGTGCTTGAAGAATAGCGCTGTGCTTCTTCTTCACTTCTTCAACATTCGCTTGGATCTTATCGATCATGTCACGTATTTCTTCGACCTAAAATCAAGAAAACTTCATCAAAAAGAAAACTTTGAAGTTGTATATAAAGTAGAAAGTATTATTATTATTTCAAATGTTTGGGTGCTTCATGGTTATCAGAAAGTGTCCATCCCCTACCTAATCGAAACTATCTCAAACATTAAAAAAATATATATAGGTTAGGTCGAAAGTGAGAGTGTCAATTCGACCCTTCACCGCAACCCGCAATGGTTTATTGTGGCTCACACCTATTCAAACTAGACTAAATACTATTTATCCAGATCAGATACAGTTTGTTAAGCCTTTCTATTGAGGAGCAATTTGCTACCAATTTAGACGTTTCTCGGTAGGAGCCAAGAGCTTCCAACGCCGCTTGACTACCAGTCTCTCTGTACACATTCCAATAGCATAGATTTCCGCTTGAAATACAGTCGCATAGGGCCCTAGGCAGGATGATATCCCTGTCCTGGGTCTGCCACTGCAAACACCTGCACCAGAACCTGAAGTTGGTTTTGATTCATCTGTGAACCAACAACTATCTGCTCTTAATATTTCCTTCTTCCGGAGGATCCAGTCCTCTCTACTCAGGAAAAGTACTGCATAAGTACTGCATTTAAGAATAATATCAGAGGTCACTCCCAGAATGCTGTGACTTCCAGTGTCAACCAGCAGTCTATTGTACTCTGTATTAGATTTATTTGTGCACTTGGCAATGTGCACAAGTCTATATGCAGTCCATCTAGCCTCTCTCTCCAGAAAAATGTGAAGAGATCTCCATGACCGCTGACGGTATGGTACTGATGGCCACAAATCCTTCGAAATGTCCATAGGGGCAGCCTGGCTTTGTGTAAAACTTTTCCAAGTGAGCGTTCCAGGTTAGTTTTTTATCAATAACAATGCCAAAATATTTCACCTCCATTCCAAATGGAATGACCTCATCATTGAGGGAAAGTGGCGTTAAATCATCAAATTTTCTCATCCTGGTGAAGGGGTTTATCACAGTTTTGCTGGGGTTGGCAGACATCTGCTACCTCTGACACCAACTATGGAGGATATTACAAGCTACCCTTCTCGACGTGCATCTTGCCAAGATGACAAGATCATTTGCATAAGCTTGCAGATCTACTTCTCTTCTGTCGAGGGCATCAAGCAGACTATCCATAAAGAGCGACCACAGGTGGGGAGATAGTACCTCGGCTTGAGGGCAGCCCCTGGAGACCCTGAAACTAATGGCCTCGTCTTGAAGAGTCGTAGTTGCAGTTCTGTTTACAAGCATAGCATAGATCTAGCAGTTATGGTCGATTCTATGCCTTTTCCAGCCAGGGATGATCATATAGATTTAGGTAGTGCATTGACAAATGCTCCTTCAATATCGAGAAATACAGCAACCGCAAACTTGATGTCAAAGGTTTGGGAAATTTTCTCAACAAGGTTGTTTAAGCTAAATCTGTCGATTTTTCGGTTTGATATGCATACTGGTGGTTATTCCTGATGTATCCGTCCAGTATCCTCTCAAGTCCTTTCAACAGAAAGGATGTACGGCTGATTGGTCGTACCGATTTTTATAGAGAGTTGTAAAATTTGTTCACAGTTCCGAAATTCATAATTACAGAATTAGATAGATGAAATTATTTCATACGACGTCTCATTTTAGGTTGTGAAGATCACCACCTAAAATTCAAAATTATCAATAATGGATTCCAAAAACTAAATATGAAAAGTCAGCAAGTATTTCAAGTTCGTCAGTACTGTATTCTAAACAAAAGCAAGCATTTCGAATCTTTTTTTATTTTGGCAACAAAACCGCATCAGCCTTCGGCTATTAGAGGTGTCAAATAATGAAACAAATCATATCAGCAGTTATTTGCATTAAGCTAGTCTCCTACTTGTCTAGCACAGCACGGCGCTGTCCGTCGCCTGACGGCGACGGGTAGTAGCATCGCCCACTTGTCCAGCTACAACCAGCATAAAGGTGCTGTTTGTTCGATTTCAAGGGAATTTCAGTTGACACTGAGCGGTGACAGAGACATGTCTATCACTAGCAGTTCTGACAAAGAAGTCGACATTATAGTGGTCGCATTATTGAATATAGAAAAAAATAGTCACTAAAAAGAAGGATATGGGTCCATACCATTAATCAAAAGAGGACAAATCTGGAAGAGTTCCATAATCTTTTCAACGATCTAAAAGAAGACGAGGAGAAATTTTTCCTATTTCCGAATGACTCTAGGCAAATTTTTACAAATTCTGGATATTTTAAAGCCTGCCTTAACAAGCAACTCAATTTTTCCTTGTCTATTTTCATAGGTACAGGCTGACACTGTGCTGTCAACTGATGAAATAGCAAAACAGAGAGACAGAAACTTCCCAGGCACGTTTGGACAAGTTGATGCTAGCAAGCGCTGTCCGGCAAATAACGGTACGTTATTTGCCGGATAGGATCGGAGAGCTGGAATCCTTTCCGGCGGAGGATGCTCTTGGCTGTGCCGTGCCGGGCTAGTGGGCGTTTATCCATTCATTTTTATTGTTCCAATTCTATCCGTATTTTGATGGGATGGGATGGGCCGTGCTGTGCTGTGCCGGACAAGTGGGCGACATGCTTTGTACTTTAAATAAAACTTTGATTTTTTGAAAGAATTTGATGATATTGTTCGTTTTTTTTTCAAATATTTGACTTATGTTGGAGAGAATACCGTTGTTAAGCCTTTCAACAGTCACGGACACTTAACATGCAAACAATTCTGGTTGCGGTTCGTTTCAGATGTTCATGCGTTAGACGAGTGTGGCCTAATCGCAGCCTAGAAATTATGACTTGATGGTTGCACTTGGTTGCTTTGTTGATCTTTGAAGTTCGGCCTTGATTTCCTTGGATTTGAGGGCTTCCAACCCCAATGGCGATTCCATGTTCTAACAATTTTACCGTGGAAAGTATCAGGTCAGTTGGGAATGTTTTTATATCGGGTGTATAAGTGTCGGATCTTCTTGATCTTTTCGAGCATGTTTATCGGCGACTTCATTTCAAGTTATTCCAGAATTCGAACGTATCCATAGGAGAGTCACTGACTTGGTACTGATTAGTTTCATTTCTTCTTTGATTATATTGGTTAGTAGGCTATCACGTCAATTTCTGTATCTTCAGATATTACAAAACGTTTTTTGGTTCTCCTCTTTTCAAAAACTTTTTCATCGTTTCTGAATCGGCGATGAAGCATAGCAAAAAAACGCCGATTAGGTAATACACGATCGGGAAACGAATTGTTTGGAGTGCTCTCACGCTATTTTACTGGCACACCAAGTAGGATTGTAACATACCACATTTTTCTTGATGGGAAAACGACATTTCAAAAAATATTCGAACAGTAGTTGACAGTTACAATAATTTATGATATTGTCATGATATAATTGAGAATATATGACAAATAGTATTTCAACAAAGTTTCAAGGCAGCTTGATTACTCATAATAATTCTGTTTCATGGAATCAAACACATTTTTTCCAACCGCATTATTATGATGCTCCAGTATTTTCTGTTCTGTACAAAAACGGTTTCAATGTTATCATTATAGCAGATATATTTTGATTCACAAAATGAATACGGCTAGTGGAATGACTTCAAGAGGGAAATTATCGTTTTGTAAATTAATACCAAATGGCTCAGTGGTGTCAAGTAGTGGTACGACATGATGATCATGGGTTTCACAGGTTCAAATCGCAGCGCAATTTTTTTTGCTGTTAGTAATAAAATATTGTCATTCGTATAAGTACCAAAATTGGATATTTGGACAATCATGAGGTTTTATTTGCCAAAACAAAGAAATGTTTTGGACTAGTGAAATAAACAAATATTTCCAAATAAGTGATATGACCTTTGTTGTTGAGAATGTTTTAATGAATGAAATATAGGGTGTTCCATTTAAAAAAATATCATTACATGAAATATTTTGAAAACGAGACAGTCAATTTTTTGTTTGTTTTCGGCATCGAAAATACCATTAAAAATGCTACTAGTTTGCCCATTTACCCGAATTCGCAAATGCAATAATAAAGGAGTTGGCAATAGTGTCGACTTAATTTGGAACACACTGTATATGCCAGTCCGTAGGTTGAGCACACTATCCTTAAGCAAAAAAAAAGATATTGAGAACGAAAATTCAATAACAGGCAAAGTAAAGGGCATCCTTCATATATCTTCGATAAGTTAAAAACGAAACGAAAATTGAGAGAGTATAAATCCTCGACTTTAAAGACTCCAAAAATACAGCCGTAGATTGGTCCCGATTTTTTCAGAATTCAACATACACAACTGTTCGTATACTTGGACAAATCATACGACAGGATGATGGAGAAGGAAATGACTGGAATTTACAAAATAAGTTGTGAGAACGGTAATGAAAATAATGTAGATCAAATTAAGTGACCTTAAAAAACATAACAATTTCGGATTGATGTACGACAAAATACTAATACAATGATTAGTACTAAAAATGTATTCATAACTAAGTTCGTGCGAATTAATATTAGTTCAGTTATCTCCTGATGATACTTTGATGAGCTGTTGCGAATGATAGGAAGCGTTGTCAATAACTATTACACTATTCGCATCCAAATTTGGAATCAATGTGTTTTCAAACCTTTCCTCAAAATATTAGCTTTCATGTTCTTATGATAGTCAACATTGCAGTCCTCAAGTTTTTTTCCACATAATTTCAAAGAACCAAACTTGAGCTGTAGATTCTTATATACATTGAAACACTCTCTGTGTTTCAATATTCAAATGCATCCGAATCTCATTCACTGGTATCTCTTTTTCGCATTGTTCACCAGCACTATTGGAATCACTACACAAGAAAGAGTCTGCGTTGCTATCACACTCGTTATTACTATTAGTACTTATCCAAGGACGCCACTTTTTAAACAGAGAACAAACATTTTAAGTAATTATAACTACCAATATCGAATTTCAACACTCAAATCGTGATCAGTCCCTGAACTGAGGGCGCCGATAGCTTGTGTTCACAATAAATATTACTTCGACTATACATCAAATTCTAAATTCTTATCTCATAACTGAAACACCAATAATCGTAACTCTTTATTATTTTCAATTTCATACGTAAACTTCATATGTGGAATTTTCCACTAACTATCAAATATGGAAATTATCATACATAAATTATATTCAAAATTATGCTTCACAGACTATCGAATATTCCAGAGAAAATGATTTTTAGAAACAACTTAATTTCATCAAACAAATCGCTGTCAACAACGGTTACAAGGCTGATATTACCAACTCCATTCTTTTCATAAAACTGAGAAAACAAGTAATATAGCATGTATATTTCATTAGTTCGAACTTCCATTGTCTAATATGATATAAATTGATTTGAAATCCCTGAAAGAATCTGTAAAAAATTAAAAAGATTAGCTGAAAAATAACAATTATAGTAGGCATAGGAGTAATTTATTGAATTTGAATACTAATTCCACATCTGCAAATCATCTTTTGACAGAGGGGCATGAGTTCAACCACGACTATGAAATAAAACATTTCGAAAAGATAGGTTTGAAATTCAATCTTTTGGGATGCTAAGAAATTAATAGATTTAGGATTTCTGGAAACTTACTGAATGACCAAATAAAATTGAACTCTTCACCTCTACTGCATCGGTTTTCTAATGTGAAAATTGGTGATACGTTTTACAATGTTTATTATAAAGATGAAGCTTGAATATAAATTATGTTTCTCATGATACATTACTACCTGAGCCATTTTCGAGAAGCCCTTACTACACTGAGGTCTCAATCAGCCTACTGCTAAGGTAGTGACACGCTGCAAGAGTTTTGTGACTTGACGCCGGGGCCTCAATCTGCCCACTCCCCAGGTCTCGTCGCTGGTCTCTAGAAGGGTCTCCATCTGCCTGCTCCCAAGCATCGACTGTCAACGCACTGGTTCTGGTCTGGAGTCCTGCTTTATTACCGCACCTGTATTCACTGTACACATACTTTTCCATGTTCTCGCGAACAAATGCGGATATCTACCCGGACGATACCGCGCAATTTACGCTCATTCGTTCTTGAGCGAGGTGGCTAAGCAGCAGCTACAGATCCACACACACATATCGACAGGATGGTCGTGGCGTACTTTAACAGGAACGAAATTGAGATGAACACATCGAAAACTGAGCTCGTCAACTTCATGAAGAAGTTGCGAATCAAAGGCGTTAGCGTTGATGAGCAAAAAAGCGCGCGATATCTGGGAGTTATCGTGGATAGACGCCTGAATTTTCAGGAACACTTGAGTCTGGGGATCCAACGAGCGGCTGCGGCGATAAAACGCACGTATCCGCTCATTGCACGGAACTCTAAAAGCTCAGTGTTGACAACAAGTTACAGACAAGTAATGATACCAGCTATGTTGTACGCCTGTTCTGTGTTCTGCAGTCTCAAGAGATCTTTTTCACAGACACTTGAAAGGATGCAGAACAAGGTGCTCCGTATTTGCACGAATAGTGACAGATACATTTCATTGGTTGATCTGTTAGAACTGGCTGTAGTGGAGACAGTCACTGAACATATCAGAAGGCTGTAGAAATTCTTCAAGTTCTTTCTGCCGAAAAGTCCGCTGACGAGGAATGTCACGGCTTTTAGGAGTTAACAGCCCCGTAAACACGGACTGATCTGATTCATTGGATATCTTACATGAACGGCGTGAACCCTGTGGCGACGTTTCTTTTGCCGTCTTGTTAGGCTCAACAAAACAGTCATCCTCCTGTCATTCCCCCCTATACCTATCCCCCTTCCTTTCCTAACCCTAACCCTAATTTTTGTTAGTGTTGTAACCAAATAGACAAACAATTTTGGATTTTGGTTCATGTCTTGTATATAAGTCCCTGAATGAGTGGAGGAGCGAACCGGGAGCTATGGTGGAGTTGATGGTGGGAACGGGGTTGTGATTTGCAGAAGCGAGGTGCAATGCAACGAAACGTTGCATTGGGAGGCAAATCTCCGGAATATATTTATTGTCGTATAGTTCAAGTCTGAGTCAAAGAAATTCTTTTTTTTTGGGGGGGGGGGAAAGAAAGGTTTTGGATTTCTACTTCTCCATCTTGTTTCCAATTTTTTCCGCCTTTGTGTATTTCAAAGATTTGTCTGTAGGTACATGTTACGTGAGATATTACAAAGAAAGGAAAATGAAGAATTTCAATCGATAAGAGGTTTTTCAAGGTATTAAAAGAACGTGGAATACCAAATATGGATTAAGTTTAATGTCGACGAAGAACCTGAAGAAAATATCTAGTTAATTCTCGGATATTATTGTAATTCCATGCTTCCATGCATGTGAATGCATGTTCGGGTGGCAGATGTCTTTTTGGAGTGTTATATCCCCGTAGCGCTTTTCGTTGAGCAGAACCTCAGGTTTTGTTCCCAGATTTGTTAAAGAGTAGCAGACTTTATTGATAACCAGCAAAGTATTGTAGTCGCTTCTATACTGTTTTTTTGGCGGTATTTAGATGTTTCATCAGAAATTTGAGGATGAGCTGATCCTCAGAGCTCAAGTCGTAAGTTACAAAGATGTTTTTATTTTTCAATTTATAGATATTTTGAAGTATCTCAGTTATTTCCCAGTAGAAGACTGAGTAGGGCAAGTGATTAAAATAGCGGTTGTCATCCAGAATTAATTAGCAAACATTTCAAATCGACAGGTTTACCGTTATCTAGATACGCGACTTTACGACATCACGACACCACGTTAAAAAGTAGCATTCAATGTTTGAGGTTTGAAAGAAGATGTTACCGTCTAAGAGAGTTTTATTAAGGCAGACACAACTATTTTACCACAGGCGGACTTATTCATGGTTATGGAATATTTTAATGAAAATAAGGGCTGGGTTTTTTTCATCAAATTTAATTAATCGAAGCGTTTTCAAAATCCAATAAGCCAAATTTAATTCTGTTGCTATAATGAAAAATAAAAGTGAAGCGATAGGTATACTTGAGTGTATTGTCATATAAGGTAAAACAATCTCTACCCCATTCATTGATAAGTATAAATGCATTCATGTTATTGTTACTTTGAAATAAATGTGGTGTATTTACATTAAAATGATGCTCGCAACAAGAGTTCCTTTCTTCGTATAATTTTTTGCAAGGCTTTGTTAACTTCATAATTTTTAGTAACAGTGACAAACAATCTGTTTGGTGCGTTTCGGGTACTATAGAATACTTTCTAGCATTTTTTTTACCCTCTGTAGTTCTACAGCATACGGAGATCTGGAACAGCTTCTTTGAATATGTTTTCCTAAGCATCGGATTCATGCACTGGAATTTTTTATTCGCCAATATTCTTAAAACAAAAAGTGAAAATGAACCAATGACTGAATTTGGAAACCATAAGAACTACACATGTCCAACCAAGAACGATGATATTAGTACTTAATATGGAAAATAAAGAAATTCTTCCTTTTCTTGAGGACAGAATACAAGTACTATAGTAAAATCCTTAAACGCCCTTTCACACGGGGAGCTTTACGTCTCTCGCTCCCAAGAGGGAGAAATGCTCTTAGCGTCAAAATGCAATGGAGCTTTCAGACAGAGAGCGGAAGCCGCCACGTCTTGGGAGACGAGAGCTCTCATGTCTCATGCACCTCGAACCGGGGAGTCAGATCTCCTCCTCAAAATGCAAAAGGATGACTGGGGGCTTCCACAATAGGAATGATAACTGCTCTCCCAAGTTGACGCTTCACACTAGTCATCATGGCAGATTACGATGTGGAGCTATTAATCAGTGCTGTCTGCAACCGACCCACTCTTTGGGATAAAATTCTCGACATGAACAAGGACCAAAATGAAGTCGTAAAAAGTTGGCAGGAAATCTGAAAGATGCTCAACTTTATTCTTTCCCTTTTTTTGTTGATCCAAAATATTCTTGATCGTTGGCGTTACAGTCGTCGAAGTTTGTGTCGGCGGTATAGAAGGTATTTGGCAACAGCACGCGTACGATCCATTCCACGACTGAGCTCAAAGAGCCAGGAACTGAAAAAGGCTCACAGTGTGAATGGCCGGTAGATAGGAGTGATAAACGTTCCCTCATAGCAGCGATAGTTGTGAAGCTCCCCGTGTGGAAGAGTCTTAAGGCGCTCCAAGAGCAGTGCTTGTGCGCTGGAGATTAAATTAATTTGAAAAAAAGTAAGTTAATTCCACATAAACGCAGTTCACCAAATGAAAGAGTTCTTAAACAGTGAAATTCGAGGTGTACTAAATTGAACCTCAAAACTATGAGAAATCAAGTCCGCCACGTGTTTCTGATATGTACCGCTCTCGGTGGAATCAAATGTTCCAAGTCACTCAATCACTTTAACACCTTCCGTGGAAGTATCTATAGAAGAGACGATCAAGGTTGCAAGTGATGTTCAGCGGATGGCTCTTTCCTGGGTTGAATCCAGCAGCTTCAGGGTATGCTTAGGGCGGAGCTCCATACATGAGAACAATACTCCGAAGAAGGTCTGATCTGAGCTTTATAAAGCATCAATAGTTGCTGAGGTGTGTACAGTTTTCTGGAACGGAAGAGCGTTCCAAGCTTTTGAGAAGCAGCCTTTGCAACTCCAGCGACATGATTGTGCCAAGACATATCGGTGTCCATTTTAACCCTCAACAAACTTATCGAAGGAGAAAGCGGAATTGTCTGTCCTGGCATTATTATATCCGATTCGGAGATATTCATAATTTTGGAAAAAACCGATGCCTGGGTTTTCGTGGCATTGAATTGAACCTAGTTACTTTCACTCTAATTCGAAATCATCTGTAGATCCTCATTGAGATATGCAACCTCCTGCTGCCGGTGAAGATTTGCATCTACAATCGATGTTCTGGAATCTAAATGGAATGATGAGGCAAGTGTGATGTCGTCAGCGAAGCAATACATTGGATTCTTGGTTTTTCCAATAGGTCGTTGATATACAGTAAAAAGAATGTTGGAGACAATATGGATCCTTGGGGAACACCAGCGTTAATGGTAAAAGTATTCGAAAGATATCCATCGACGGCCATATAAAAAAATTGTTTGTCAGAAAAATCTCAAAATCTAGCTACTTTAACGTCTTCTAGCATTCCAGTAATGAAGTTCCAACCCTTAGTACCGTAATACCGTCGCACTATATTTTTCACAGTTACGACAATATCCAATCCAATCCAATTGACTATACTTTCAGCTGTTTGGAATTTTTCTATATTTATTGTTATTTTCTTCTGTTATTTTTATTTTTGGGTTAGGTTAGGTTAGGTATGGTTATTTTTGTTTCAGTGAAATGTATTTCAACATTTGTTGTTGCAATTCAATAAAGCATATTTAAAATTTTCGAAACTTCATCATCTGTAATAATTTTTAAAAATCGATAATCCCAGCCAAGCATTAAAATATTGATTCATTTCTATTGTATCGACACTAATTTAATGGCATACATGCGAGCGAAGTCGCGAGTAAAAAATAGTTTATATTAGAAAATGGAAGTCCGAACTAATAAAATGCACCACGAAACATTTTCAACCACTTTCAAACAAAATCGTGAAAGTTCAAATTTGGGAACTTTCAGGGTAACAATTGAAAGACAAAGACTAAGACAAGGATGTTATGAAAACGCATATATTGAACTTTTTTCGAGACAAAAATCAAAACAGAGACAAGGACTACTGGGAGGTCAACATCGGCTCTCAGTACCTATACCGTTCAAATAACGGATTGAAATTGACTATCTTCTGTCCATCTAAGCAACAGAGTGCTCCAAAACTATCCTGTTAGTACACGTGATCTCCCAGACAAGGTTTTTTGTACAGAATCGCAGTAAGGAACGACCAAATTTTCATTTATTTTTTTCGATAATAAATATATCTACCTCTCATAACCAGTTCCAGTCAATAATTTTGATCTCCTTGAAATGATTATCTAAACTATTTCTGTCACAGTTTCAGTTCTTAGGTTATAGTCCTTGTCTCAGTCTCTGTCGTAAAATCATAGTATATCATATCATAAATCATAAATATTAATTTTTTTCAATAATATGCGGTTGGGTATAGGGAAATTTTTTAGATGGAATGTAGGGAACAAATTAGCAGTTTCTTCAGCCGTATCAGTACTTGACTTTTTTTACCGTATATGTACACAATACAGCCGTTAAAACGGCAACAGCCAATTGCAGTTAAATCTGATTGGCCAGCTTGAGGAGGCTTGTTTATTTTACCCAATAGATGCAAATGTGTGTGTGGTGATAATGCTTTGATCACGCATCTATCTTTGTTTGGGTTACTGTGTTTGTTGGATGGATATTGTTTAGTAGCACAGTAGTAACAACAATACGAATATCTTGTGAGTGTAAGAGAGCGCCTTGTCCTTTTCCTGTCCGATTTTTTGTTAGCCTTAAGCTAGGGATAGCAAAGATTCCATTGCCCCCTGGATCCGCACCATTCGTAACTAACTCGGCATTGAAATAGCAACAATCTGGCAATACCGACGAGCGTTTATCAAATACAGATGTGTACAAAATTTATTGAGAGAGGTGCGGAAATTCTACGTCTCCAAAAACTCGACATGGATGACCAATAATGAAGTGAAATTTTCCAAAATCAATTTCAAATGTAGTAAGCGAGGTTAGTGAGGCAACCGTGCTTCAAAAAGAAAACAAAACATTACTTACTTATTTCATGAAAGATGTCAATTGTTCAATCAGAGAAGCCAATAATTTGCATATTCAAGTCAATATTAGAATTTACAGTACAGGAATGAATATTATGTAGCATGACAAACTAACCCAGACAATAACGGACATCTGATAGATATCCATTAGATATGATTATGATCGACCGGAGGCCACCAACCTGGGACGAATATTAGATATCGTACATTTTTTAGATATCTCATAAATGACCACAGAATATCCACCGGAGGATATTCATTCCAAATCAACTGTGGGACGACTATGAACATCCATTTCACGTCCATGGATATTCCGGCCTGAATTGGATATCCATAGGATTGAAAATATATCTGTCTCTGTTCAATAATTTGATTGAATCATGACAGAAATGATGTCAACCCGATTTCAAATGAAATGGAAACGGTGGACATAATGAAATGAATTTAGTCATTTGAAGTCTTCATTCTATATTCTTTCGATATTTTCCAACAGAAATACGAAATACGAAATATGAGAGAAACTACATCTCAGTCATAACAAACAAAATAACAAATAAACTACGACAAATGTGAAAATATGTCCAGTAGTAACCAAGACATTCTCCAACAAATAAGTATTTAGTTGAAGGGGATTGAAAAAATATTGTTTTTCAGAAGGCGGTATAAATATATATTTCCTTGAATTACACCGTCAACACAGTAAAAATAAAAATCTCAAAGTGAAGAACATTATCTCGATTTAAAGAAATCTTGCTCTCCTATATTCATGAAGAAATATTTTTTAAACTGAGAAACATATTCTCTCAAGTT
>NW_019290613.1:125997-207083 GCF_000500325.1 Leptinotarsa decemlineata | reverse complement strand
GTATAAAATTACAAAAGAAAATGTTTTTATCCTTTGATATTTTTGGATATTTTGAAGAATAATGTCATTTTTCGATGTTTCTTTTTTTAAATGTCAATTTTGACAGGTTAAGGAAATCACGTGACCTATTTTGTAGACGCCATTTGACATCATTTCTTAAGCAAAATCTACTGCCAAAATCAAATTTCACATAAAACGATAAATAAAAAAGTTTCCCATTTGATGCGGACTTTATCGGTGACACTGTATATATATTTTTGATTGATGCCACTATTTTTTCTTTATTTTGAGTATTTCAATATTGAATTCTACAAAAAGGATTTGAAGCTTTATATCTTCTATTGATTATCTGCGAGCGCGAGCAGTATACTACTAATAATACTTCCACTATTCTCTTTGCTGAAGATACTTCATTTATCAGTACTTCTTCAATTTTATCTGCTCTTTTAAAAATGGCTGATGAATCCGTTCACAATGCGAAAAATTGGTTATCCGCCATCCTCTTGCAATTGAATGATTACTCAAAACTCAATAATTTCAAGTAACAAAAGCTGTACAACCGGTGAATATTGTGAACTTCTCGGTATTACAATCGATGACTTCCTTAATTGTTATATGCATATAGAAAATTCAAATGCACGTCTATCTAGTATCTTATTCCTGATGAGAAAACTACGATGTATTTTCAATCCCGAAATACTGAGGAATACATATTTTGATTTATTCCACTCTCGAATTAGTTATGGCAAAATCTTATGGGGTAATTGCTGCCGTGTCGCAGAAATGTTCAGAGCTCAAAACAGGCAATACGCCTGATAACCGGAGTAGCTTCTGGAAAGCATTGCCGTGACTTATTTATCAAACTGAGAATAATGACGTTTCCATGTATTTTGCTTGTTTGCGAATTTCTTGAAGATTATTTGAGAGTAACAGAAACCTGTAAATTAACCCATTATCAATCAGTAAACGCCACAAAAACTCTCAGCCAGTACCTGGTGATAATTGTTCCTCTCCGTTCTGTTCATCTAAGTAATCAATGGATTCACTGAAACGATGCTAGTCACCGGACGAAAAGTCAAACATGTAATATCCCTGAATTCCACTCGAAAAGGAAGAAGGAAAACCCACATTGAGTGTGTTCACAAACTGTAACGAAGACTAATTATTAAACATAGTAAACATATTTCACGACTTTACCAGGTAATCACTGCAGTTAACCATCGATAATATGAGGAATACATTTTGCAGGAGCGAACCAAGGTGATGAAAGTTTAGAAATATGAAAAAAACACAGAAATTGACCTATGTCAAATATGACTAGAACTCATACGTTCCTATATTCTGAATAACCACCAGTTCATATGTATCAACAACAGAAAAACTAGAGAGGGTGCAGAGATTTGCCTATCTTGACAACAACAGGAGTAATATAAACCACGCTGACATCAGCACTGGAGATACTCCTGATTCAACCTTCTTTGCAACTTGTAATAAGGAGCGAGGCAAGAATGGGGCACATCTGACTAGAATATTCACCAAATTGTAAGAGATTGGGCTATATTGAAATCTTGGATGATGTGACACTGAAGTATAGTTTCAAACTCCACTGTATCATTTTGTAATGTACAATAAATGATAATTTGTTGCCTCAACGTAATGAGCAGGTTAATTTTCTTACAGGAAGTCAATTTGTATTCGGGGAAATAACGAACCCGAACGTGATTTGAAAACTGGTTTGAGAACGTCTTGAAGAACTGAAGAACATGATTCAACTCTATATGTGTTCCAGGAGAGTGAGGAGTTACAGGTAACGGAAAAAATGATGAGTGTGCTAGATACGATCATTCTTTTCACGTTTGAGCCTTGAACTAGCTATTGGGGTACTAAAAGCTTTGGTATGGGACCATTTCAGAACAAAAAAACAAAAACAAACATGTGAAACTTTTTATAAATGAACCACCAGAAAAGAACTGAAAAACTACATTAACAGAGCAGAGATCAGCCTAGAATAATAGCATGGCTACTCACTGTCCTTTCAGAGGATAACTGAATGAAAAAGGTTGTTCAACGAAGACCATAGCAATGTCTCAAAAGAGGTGGTCAACATTATCCACCACGAGGCTGCAATGTTTTCTCGAGACTACAAAGGATATGACCTGGTCAATGTTATTAACGATGAGATAACAACGGTAACTTATTGAAGAGGTCATTCAGGACGGAATAAACCTATAAGAGAGGACATTGTTACAAATATACATTTCAAGTGAATCTTTCCTCATTACTAAGTGGCATTTCTCAGAATGCTAAGTACTGTGACTGAATATATGTCAACTATGATGATGGTGTATTGTACAAGTACTCCAGAATGTTACAATTATTCCACTTCTTTCCGAAATAATTCTATAAGTAGTGTAAGGAATTGATTACTTGAAAAAAGGTCAGTTGTTGATCGTTCTCAATAGTTTGATGTGAGTGAAAAATTTGAAGTTATCTTTAATTCATGATGATTTTTCAAGGAAGAAACACAAGCACTACAGGAAAGTTCCTAAGGCGCTCTCAGAGCGGTGCCTGTGCGAAAGTAGTGATTCACATTGGATTTGAATCGCTGGAGATTAAATCCATTTGGAAACATTTTCTCGGGAAGTTTATTCCACATAAACGCAGTTCTCCAGATGAAAGAGTTGTCAAACAGTGAAGTTCGAGGTGTACTGAGTTGAACCTCAAAACGATGAGCAGCCGCAGTCCGTCGCGTATTTTTGATATGTACGGCTTTTGGTGGAATCAAATGTGACAAGTCACTTGAACACCTTCCGTGAAAGTATCTATAGAAAAAAGACAAATCTCCAATCTTTCTTCGATGTTTCAGGCTATATTAAGATTGCACGTGATGTTCGCGTCTCCAATCAGGCGGATGGTTCTTTTCTGGATGGAATCCAGCAACTTCAGGGTATGTTTGAGGGCAGATATCCATACATGAGAACGATACTCCAAAGAAAGTCTGGTATGATCTTTATTAAGCATCATAAGTTGCTGAGGTGTGTACAGTTTTCTGGTTCGGAACAGAGTTCCAAGTTTTTCAGAAGTAGCCTCTGCAATTCCAGCGACATGATTGTGCCACAACATATTAGTATATTACCATAAATTGTGTTTTGAACTTCAATGTGTATCCTTCGAAAATATATGGAAAATATATAAACAGATGTAATCAAAATAGGCTTATAGTTGATCACATCGTTTTACGGGGTCCGTTTCTGTACAGAAGTTGATTATTAGCACCCTTGGTCATTTTCACTACAAAATTCATATAGACTAACTGCTGCGTGACTTACCTCTTTCGAGATTCGTTGTCAAATATTTCATTTCGATTAATGTTGCTGGTATGAGATAAACTGTACATGGATTGAGAAAAGGATAACTGGAGTATGACTCAGATTTTCATAGAATTTGCTAGGCTGTTACCCTTTTCAGTATAACATTTATTGAAGAAATCAGTCATATTTCCTTCATATTTTATAACAGTTCTATTGATAGAGAGTTGTTTCACTTTCATTGTCTAATTCATTCACTGTGTTCCATATTGTTGTGAAATATTCACTTTTATGTAACTGTTCTCTGAAATAATTTTGTTGAGTGCATTCTATTAGGTTGTTGTTTATTTTTGAATTGGTTCATCTCTTTTACCGGTCCATTTTGTGAGGTTCAATTGTGACAATTTCCTTTTTCGAAAATAGTTTTTGATATAAAAGGATCATGTTTATAGAAGTATGCTGTAATTTGTTCCTCATTACTGAAATCAGTATTGAGTAGTTGAAATATCTATGATCATATGGTCAACAATAACATTATAGTTATGTTTTCCTGGGCTGAAAACGTAAGGTTCTCAGCCTCCAATGAATTCATACACAATAGTTATTGAATGTTTTCAATAATTTAGATCATATTTTTCAGGAATTGAAAAACTCTTATCAAAAAGTGAAAACGGTAAAAGGGAATCTGTTCGTCATTGTGGAAACCATCACGATATTGTTTCTATTGAAGTATGCATATAGGTATCGGTTTATATTCTCGAGAATGGACAGAAGTCAGCTGTTAGAAGTAAAATATTGGTACTTAGACATCTGTTGGAAAAATGTGAAAGAACAAAAATCAGTTGAATTTTACATATATGTCAGTATTTTTTTACTGCTGAACATATTTTTATTGTTGTCTCATATCTATCATCACACTCAAATACCAGGTAGGAGTCAGTGAATCGTTTCGACGTCATGCCATTACTTCATTGTGTTCAAATATCCAGTATCAAAGTTGTAACAAGAACACTACTCAGAAAATGTTAACGGAAAGTGATACTTTATGTATTTATAACGGAGAGCGACGATCCGATGACAAAGTCACTTGTTGAGTGTTTACTGTAATATTGATCGAAGCTTCCTACTCACTTCCCTCTTCTCATTAAATACGTACGTTGGTATCACTATTTCATTCACGTGGCTGATTTATACTGATTGAATAAACTTATCAATCAAATGAGCTACTGCCCAGATCATTGAAAATATTATCAGGAATCAATGGAATTGAATAGACATATTCATAAAAGGCATATGTGAAAAACTTGTTACCGACATATTCACTTCATGCATAACAAAATCAGATTGTCAAATCGAAACATTTTTTTTTTATGTATGCCTTTTTGTGCTCATTGTACCTTTGAATCAGTTTTTTCTTGGTTTGGCCGATATAGAATTTGTTGCAGTCCGAGCATTGTATACTATATATCCCGTTTTGGTCCTTGTCTTCTTCTTTTTCATAGTTGTTTATTTTTTGTGTTATCTTCGTGTTCGGCTTGTATGTGAAGTTGATGTTCAGTGTTTTGAAGATGTTTGTTAGTTTTTTGGTTTGGTATCCTACGTACGTGAATGCTGTCAGATCAGGGTGAACATCCGTGATGTTGATCCGAAATACATTCTTTTTCTATACTTATGAATTGATAATGTTTGTTGATTGTTTTCTTTGGGCGAAGTGATTACCTTATTCATGATTTGGAGGTCATTACTATGAACTGGCAACACGACCCACATATAGAAAAAGGTTCCAAGTAGTCCAAAATGCTCCATAATAATACACAATCCCAGACTATTCCTTGAAATGCCAGAATGATCCTGATGTTCTGGAATATTGTGGAATGTTTCCGAATGCTCACGATCATTCCAGACTGTTCCGCAAATTCCTGGAAATTGAAAATAATAGCCCCAATATCCTCAAAAATGCGTTTTCTAGGTGAGCATGAAAACTATTGTCATGGAGTAGCTGACGTGACACTAGGACAAAAAAATGAAGGTATATATGTTTAGCTATCCGTTTGAAGCTGGGTCGAATTGATATGCTTGGAGGAACAGGCAGTATGGACTTATCTACAAAATTCGGAGGTTCGAGTTATTTCCCACCTTTCCATGGAGAATAATATACGCCTCTCTGATTAAAAGCGGTTTTGGTGAACTTGGTGAGTTATTTCATTCGTGTCATTTGCATGTCTACAGGTTTGTCTACTGTAATTGGTCCTATTGCGATTTTACTGTGCATGTGAGTCATCACAATAGTTTTCTATATTATCGGCTGCGTAAACACTCATGTCTGAACGTTCAAGAGAAAAGTCGATGTCTGTCGGAGGAAGTATCTTCAATTGTATCAGTAAAAATATCATAAACTCATTTATCGAGATTACGTCTCACTTGTGATAAAACATACTAGGGGAGAAATAGGCTCAAAATTTCTTCAGATCCGTAATCAGGACTACCAAATCACTATAAATATACTTTTTCCTTGAAGGAAATTCAGTCCTGAAAAATCCGAATTTGTCTCACTTTTCATGGAAACACCGTCGTATCTCCAGTAATAATGGAAGTAGAATGATGAAACTCTCAGGACTGATGAAAATGCTCAAAATGCACGTACCACCTGAATGGAGTGGGCCAAAGTGATATACACTGCCTGCCACTCACGATAGAACAAGCCATTTTCACGGTGAAACATACTGGGAGCCAAAAAAGGCTCATAATTTCGTCAGACTTCATTCAAATATACTTTTTTCTTGGAAAAATTTCAGTCCTTAAAAATTCGAATTTGTCTCACTTCTCATGGAAACAGTAATAATTGAGGTAGAATAATGAAACTCTCAGAACTGATGAAAATGCTCAAAATGCACCTACTACCTGAATGGAGTGGGCCACACTGATATACGCTGCCCGCCACTCACGAAGGAACAACCCAAACATACAGTAAAACATACTAGAGGCGAAATAAGCTCAAAATTTCTTCAGATTCGTAATCAGGACTACCGAATCACAACAAATATACTTATTCCTTGAAAGAAATTCAGTCCTGAAAAATCCGAGTTTGTCTCACTTCTCATGGAAACACCTCCGTATCTTCAGTAATAACTGAGGTAGAATGATGAAACTCTCAGGACTCAGAACTATCACCTGTATGAGATGGGCCAAAGTGATATACACTGCCCGCCGCTCGCGATAGAACACCTCACTTTCACGATAAAACATACTAGAAGCAAAATAGTCTCAAAATTTTTTCAGATACGTAATCCGGACTCCCAACTCACTACAAATATACTTTTTTCTTGAAAAAATTCAGTCCTGAAAAGTCCGAATTTGTCTCACTTTCATAGAAACACCACCCTATTTCCAGTAATAATTGAGGTAGAATGATGAAACTCTCAGGACTGATGGAAATGCTCGAAATGCACCACCACCTGAATGGAGTGGGCCAAAGTGATATACACTGCCCGCCACTCATGATGGAACAAACCATATATACGGTAAAACATACTAGGGGCAAAATAGGCTCAAATTTTTTTTATATTCGTAATCAGGACTACCAAATCACTAAAAATATACTCTTTCTTAAAAAAAAATTCAGTCCTAAAAAATCCGAATTTGTCTCACTTCTCATGGAAACACCACCGTATCTCCAGTAATAATTGAGGTAGAATGAAAAAAACTCTCAGGACTGATGAAAATGCTCAAAATGCACCTATCACCTGAATGGAGTGGACCAAAGTGATATACACTGCCCGCCGCTCGCGATAGAACAACCCACTTTTACGGTAAAACATACTAAAAGCAGAATAGGCTCAAAATTCCGGACTACCAACTCACTACAAATATAATTTTTTCTTAAAAAAATTCAGTCCTGAAAAATTCGAATTTGTCTTACTTCTCGTGGAAATACCCCCGTATCTTGCACATACTACCTGAATGGGGTTGGCTAAAGTGACATACACTGCCCGCCACTCGCGGTGAAACAATCCATTTTCACGGTGAAACATACTGGGAGGCAAAAAAGGCTCATAATTTTGTCAGATTCGTGATCAGGATTACCAATTTCATGCAAATATACTTTTTTCTTGAAAAAATGTCAGTTCTGAAAAATTTTAATTTGTCTCACTTCTCATGGAAACACTACCCTATCCCCCGTAATAATTGAGGTAGAATGATGAAACGCTCAGGATTTATGGAAATGCTCAAAATGCACCTATCACCTAAATTGGGTTGGCCAAAGTGATTACACTGCATCCCACTCGCGATGGAACTTTTCTGAGCTTTGGCCCTTCAAATCAGCACACCAAGAATGACCACAATATCAAAATTTCGGCAAAATTTCCGACAAGCCATTTCTCATAAGAAATGTGCGGGATTCTTTATTGGAATATTGACTAAACATTCTGCCAACCAAAACAAAATTAATCTTCGAACTCATTGCAACACCAAAACAACCGTTAACTTTCAAAGACAAAATCGCACTCGCTAAAGAGGTAGAATTTAGAATATTCCACCTACTTGCTGAATTGTTTTCTGAAATCATTTGAAGGTATTAAATTACATCAGTTCCACTGAATAAAAATCATGTTTGGCCCTGAGATTACCATGGAAAACAGTTGCTCATTGATATATGTGTCAACTTGACAATATTGATGGAAGATCTTGTTGTATTGACCCCCAAACAAGTTTTTATTGCATTTGTTGTTTCTAGTATTGTTGTTTCTTGTATCACTGTTGCTCCTGTTATTCCTGTTTTTTCTGCCGTGTTAGTGTTCCCATTGTGTTCACTGTTCCAGTGTTTGTGTTGGGTATTGTTCCTGTGTTCCAGTTGCTTTCTTCTCATGACTTCCTGTTTATATTATAATATTCCTAAAGTTTCTTTTTCAACTGATATTAGCTCATTTGATCAACAAAGTTCCAAATGGCACGTCTGCCACCAAATTTTTAATTGTTTCAATTTTTGGTGGAGGCGCAAGGACTTATTGTGAAACGGCCGCTGAATTCAATAGAATATCCCCGATAGAGGTATCTGTGCACCCTGGAGCTATCCATAAAATATATAATCTTTTTGTGAGCACCGGCCAAGTAACAAAGGACAGAAAAAATTGTAAAACAACATATTGAAGATGATACCATTAGCGGCTTATCAAGCTAATCCTAGAATCAGCTTGAGAAACTCACCACTTCAATAAATTGATGGATGTAGCCGTTAACTACGTGGTAGAAAATTATAATGAAGAAAAGAGAATTGAAACTTTTTATGTTTTTTACCACTTTTATTTGTAACTAACGTTACTGCAGTTTCGTCCTGTAAGGACATTTTCAAACGATATTGTATAAGTTTGAAAATGTCCTTACAGGACGAAACTGCAGTAACGTTAGTTACAAATAAAAGTGGTAAAAACATAGAAAGTTTCAATTCTCTTTTCTTCATTATCGCTTCAACTTAATATGAGCCGCAGTGTTCAAAGAGGCATAAAATGCATGCGTTCAAATCCAAATTTCTACATACTTTGCACGAAGGAGATAAAATCCGCCTCATGGAGTATTGTTTATGGATACAGGAAAATTATTTCAATGGCAGGAATTTTCAAAAGTATATCTTATACAGTGATGAGGCTACTTTCACCACAAATCGTGTGGTATCTTCCCAGAACATGAGATTTTGGACTGAACAAAATACAAATCCGGTGGTGAATTGTAGATACCCGATATTTTAGAAAATTTATGTATTATATTTTGATAGAAAATATTATCCACTCAGATCGTGGATTTTTATTCATGGAAAATGTTGGAAAATAAATTTTACAAGGATTGTCCAAAAAATAGAAAAGATCTCCGTGCAAAAATTATACGAGCGTGTAGAAAAATTACACCTGGAGAACTGAAAAGATTTGGAGGAAATAATAAAAAGCGCATGGAAAAATGTGATTGCTTGAAGGGAAGTTTGATATAAGGCACAAAAACAACAATTAAATAAATTGAAATTGATTGTTTAGTTTTTTTTTTTGAAAACGTGATTTTGAAAGTACTACTTCGAAAAAGTTTTGAACTATTCAAAATTTTTCGCTACTAAAAACACTTCCTCCATGTTTCCATAAATGTTTCTATATTCTCAATTCTACCTGTTAACCGAGTGCGATTTTTTCTTTGAAAATTAACGGTTGTTTCGGTGTTGCAATGAGTTTGAAGATTAATTTTGCAGCACCACATCATCTGAAGATCTTGAACTGCCAATGTCCTCTCTCTCATAAAACAAAATGTAGGGTGTCTCCAGAGGCTCCAATAAGTTCAATACATCACCAGAACAGTTAGTGACAAGACTATCATCAAACTTAAACCAGTCCGTTTCGCTTAACCCTTTTCGAAGTGTATTAGCAGTTTTGAAAACAATTTTCACATTCAATTCTTCAAAAATTTGAACCCATCCATTCTTGTGTTGTGATTGGTATGGAAGAACCACTCTCAGAGAGTGTTTTCGTGAATCCTTGACTTTTGAAAAAGACGAAGTTTATAGTACTTCCATACGAAGATATCAGTCAATTAGCAAATTATATCAGGTACAAGGAGTTAATTTGAGGACCCTTATTATATTAGGTATTGATTCACCTAGATATGAATAAAAACATCAGTATAGTCGTTAGAAAGGTAGTAATCTCCTGATTGAGCTAATTTGGTTAACAAACCGCGCGTCGAAAGACAACAGCAGGTGTGGAAAAAAGTGTTATCAATAGAACAGTTATCGATGTTCTTGAGACGTTGCTGAGAAATCGATGGTTTGTAGAACTCTGTTGTGTCCGAAAGTATCTAATCATTAACAAGATATGATATCACAGTGATGTACAAAGGTATGAAACATATTTTCCAATATTCAAGAAGTCAGGTACACAGATGATACCGTATGAAAGAATTCAAATTACATACTTTTCGTATTGATAATAAAAAATAGTCATTTTGTTCGTACTTGAAATTTCTGAGATAAGATTTTTCTTCGTTTCGTGATGCAAATAGACCCACTTAGATATTTCAGGTGCAGCTGATGACGAACCTTTATTATAGAAAAATTAGTTTTTTATCAGTCAATGACGACGAAAAAAGTGATTAATTGATTTCGAAGAAATAGATAGATTGGTAAAACATCTGTTTGAAGGTGATTGACAATGTTTCATAATGAATTGTCGGACTTCCATTAACTCATATTATATAAAATGATTTGAAATCTTCACCGGTTTAGCGAGAGTTGACCATTTGGCGAGAGTTGGCCATTTTTTCGCTTGATTATGGGTTTGCATATGTTGCCTATCTCTACGCTAGCTTGGCTGATATAAGATTTTCCGCACTCAAGGAGTATCCAGTAAATGCTCATCTTGGAATCGCAGTCCGCGTTTGATGGCCTGGTTTTCGTGACGCTTCTAAGGATAGTGTTTTCGGATCTGAAGGAGGTTCTGATGTTGTACTTGGACCCAACACTATCCGTAGCAGTCTCACAAAAATTAGGCCATCAAACACTGACTGCGATTCCGAGATGAGCATTCACCGGATACCCCGTGAGTGCGGAAAATTCTGTATCGATGAATGTAAGAGGCCATTGAGAGCTCGCGTTGCCGAGCACAAGAAACATACACAGCAAGGGAAAACCAGCAAATCAGGAATAGCAGAGCATGTTTGAACCCATCAACATAACATCAAGTGGTCCCAAACTGAGATCGTACATAGGGAAGAACATTCGTTCAGGAGGAAATTCAAATAGGCAGTTTACATGTTGTCCAACAATGTAGTCAGCCAAGCTAGCATAAAGATACGCAACATATGGAATTCCAAAATCAAGCGAAAAATGACCAACTCTCTAAAACAGTTATCTTCCGCTAAACCGGTGAAGCGAAAAGAGAAAAGCGGAGATAAGTGAAAGTACTTTCACTTAGTCATCTCTCGGTGGAATTAGTCCAGTCATCACTCGACGATGATTGTGGATACTATTAATCGAAACGTTGTGAAGTAACTTGGCTTAGAATCTCTCAATTCTGGTTTTTTATTGTTTTTCATTTTTTGTTCAATTATTCTATTTTTTACTTATATTTTATTTCACTTTGATTTCAATTCAGGCTTTTATTGCCTAATATAATTTTGGTTTTTGTAGGGATTTCAAATAATTTTAAATAAATTAGACAATGGAAGTCCGAACTAATGAAATTGGATAAAAAATGTTTTGTTGAGTTTTTTGTTTTGAGGACGAAACACAAGCACTACAGAAAAATCCTGAGAACGGTCTGAGAGCGATGCCTGTGAGAAAGTGGCGATTCACATTGCATTTGAATCGCTGGAGAATAAATCCTTTTGGAATAACCTTCTCAAGATGTTTATTCCACATAAACGCAGTTCTCCAGATGAAGAAGTTCTTAAACAGTGAAGGAAAAACCCCTTCCTGGTAAGACAGGTTGAAAAGTCTGCAAAATACTGATGTGAGTTCATTTGCGCATTTTTCAAATACGATGACGAGCACTTGATCAGGGCTAGACGCCTTGTTGATTTTGAGCTGTTTCAAAATTCCCCTGAATAGACGCTGTCGAAAAGTAATTTCCGGCGTTGTGGATGCTAGTGTGGGAATAGTGGGTGGTGCCTTTCCCAGAAAATCAACTGTGGAGTGGGAAGCGAATTGTTTAGCTGGTAGATTTGCTTATTTTATGGTTGTTGTTACAATTACACCATCCGCTTGTGTTAGAAGTGGAATTGTGCATTTTGTAAAGTTTTGATTTACAGCTTTAGCTACCGACCAGAAGGATCTAGACCCGTTGGAATTGGCAAGCAATTCATCCCTTATTCTCTGATTGTGAAGTTTTTTGCTTTCATTTATGCTAAGTTTGCAGCTGTTGCTTGCATTAACAAATCTAGTTCGGTTTTTGGCACTGGGATTTTTGCGCCACTGTCGGTAGGCGAGATTTTTGCAACAAAATTCACTCGCAATTTTTGTTGAACCAAGGTTTGCCGTTAGAAGGTCGTTTCATTTGGAAAACAATATATGCATCCATGAATGAAAGAATAACTTCCGTGACTTTATAAGCACAAATTTATGGATTTTTGAGGCTGAAACAAACATCTAGCTAGGGTAAATTCCAAAAATGGTCTTGAAGATCCTCCCATTCAGCTGATCTGAAATGCCAAACTTTGCGCAACTTAGATTGCTCCCAACATTCATCGGTAATTCACTCGACACTGAAATGAGTTTGTAGTCAGAAGATCCCAATGGCGACCTTACGGTAACTGTGTACATTTCTGAATTGGTTGTTAGGTATAGTTCCAGAAGACTGGCATATTGGGAAAGAAAGTTTTTGGCTGGCATATTCTCTATCACAATCAGAAATCCTGGTTGGCTTATTTATAATCTGAGTAAGTTCACTACTTGTTACAGTCAGTGGTGCTTGCAAGTGACGAGAATAGTGCCCTATATTGTAAATCGCTGGGTGGTGGATGAACGCAACATATGAATTTGGTGATCATCTGTGATATCATTTTGAATCACATAAAATCAAAGTTTTGAGGTTCCTGCATTTCCTCTTGTTGACAGGAAAGATCGCTTCCAATAAAAAAAATATATCACAAAGTTACATCTGAATCGGGAGTAGAAAATTGACGGAGTTTGTTGAAGCACTGACTTTGGTTTCTGCGAGTGCAAGAATATGAGGACTATTCGATTGCAGATGTTGGTGCACTGAGTTTATATTATTGACATAAAATCGGAAATCATTTTGCTTGGAGTTGTTTTCTGGCTCTGTCTGCAGGTGGCGCAGTGGACATCCCACTGAATCAACTGCTGAGAGATTCTATGATTAGCTGGAATTATATTCATTTGGTCGTGATACTCAGACGGTTCACACCGTTCTGAAGAGACCATGCCCGGTACTGATGATGGGGCAATCACCCAGAAACCGGTTTACCGGTTGGTCGGATCGAACAAACGAAATTAATTTCTGCTTTTCATAGTGAGTGGGAAATAACTTGCGATGAATCTTCCGAGTGGAAGATGTTGCACAGGTGCCTGATGGTTCAACTTAACTCTCTGCGCGGCATTAGCTGGGTTAGTTGCTGTTTTTCCGTTGGGTATCCTTTAGCATGCCATAATGCTATGGTTTGCCACTTTCATGAGTGCTATGCCAGATATTAACTTCTGTTTCTATATCAAGACACTCAATAACTTTCATATTCGTATAATTTCCTGGACCCGTATGTCACACAGGTAGCTATAGCTGCCTCCGTGGTGATTTTGATAAAGGTATTTTTACGTCTTGTTGAGTGATTGCTCGCGTTTAGCCTATTCCCAAAAGAGGGCAAGAAAAATATTCTAAATAACTGACGACCATTCGTTGAAATGGACACCAATTAGTTTTGGCACAATCATGTCGCTGGAATTGCAACTGCTGCTTCTCAGATGCTTGGAATACTGTTCCGAACCAGAAAACTGAACACACCTCAGAAACTTTTGATTCTTTATAAAGCTCAGATCAGACCTTCTCTGGAGTATTGTTCTCATGTATAGAGCTCTGCCCCCAAACATACCATGAAGTTGCTGGATTCCATCCAGAAAACTGCCATCCGCCCGATTGAAGACGCGAACATCACTTGTAACCTTGGTAGTCTGGAACATCGAAGAAAGGTCCCAGGTCACAGAACTTGACCGCTCATCGTTCCGAAGTTCAACTCAGTACACTTCAAACTCTACTGTTTGAGATTTCTCTCATTTGGAGAACTGCGTTTATGTGGAATAAACTTCCTGAGATTGTTTTTCCAATTGAATTTATTCTCCAGCTATGTGAATCGTTACTTTCGCACATATACCGCTCTCAGAGCGCTTCAAAGATTTTCTTGTTGTGGTTGTGTTTTGTCTTTGAAAGAAAAATGAAAAACAGTCAATAGTTCATTACTACTCATTTCTTCATTCTGATTTCCTGATGACAGTTGATAACAAATTTAAGTGGGCCCAATGATCCACTTCATAGAGTATGTTTGAAACTTTTGCCATGACCAGTTTTCCGTAGAGTCATTGACAATTTTTTTAATTACACCAAGATTTTGTGAATGTCTCACAAGATGTGACACTCTAATGTCAAGCCTAATAAGGATATAATCGTATTCACCCATTTTGGGACTATGCTAAGTTAGCCAAGAGAATCGTATTTGATGCTGAAACCAAATTCAAAATCAATGGTGAAGCCACATACAATCCAAATTTTCTCTGATTTTTTCTGTTCCCCAAATCTTTCTTGCGATGAGAATCGATTTCAAGTTGGAATTTACAGTCAGTTATATTCCCGTGAAAACACCAACACCAGAACAAAAATTACGGTCTTTCGACGCGCGTCCTCAGGAGATCATTAGGAGATAAAATCAATGAAATTATATCAGTATCACTTTCCTAACCATATGTCGAAAATCATATTTTCAATCATATCTACCATCTGTTTTTTGCATTTGTTCTAGGTCTTGGTGAATAATGATGGTTTAACTTTGTTGGGTTGCTATTATTATGAAGACATCAAATTTCAGCTGATCTGCACTTTCCAACAAAGTCAAGATGTTGCTATTCAAATATTTGAATTTCGAATCAACATTGTTTCAAGTTTTTTCCTGAATACGAGAAGATTGAAAGCGTAAATTTAGTTTGTAGATTGAGTACTGAAATTCCTCGATGATACACAAATTGCCAATATTTGTAATGAAAATGGAGATAATATAACTGGAGTTCTCTTCCATAAGATGTTCGAAAATAGCTATGAAAAAATTTTAATGAACGACTAATTGAATAATTTTCTTCACCAGGTTATTGTTTGATTTCCTAATTAAAAATTAACACGCTCGGGCCTAACCTTTGTTATTGTTGGATCATTATGGAAACATCTACCCTATTTATTTGTTTCCGATAGGGATGATGGGATATTTTGAAATAATATAATATCGGTTGATATTTTATCGCTTCCAGTCCTACCTTAATTGGTAACATGTTTCTGATTTACCGCTTTCGGCTTACAAGGCTCGCTGCTTTTGATTTCATGTTCGCGAACTTCACGATTACAGAAACTCGACCTATTTTAATCTTCCTTCTCAGTTACCAAGTTCATGAACGTTCAAATATACAATTGCATGAAACCCAACTTCTTTTCTGAGATGTTTTGGAAATGAGTGGCTCATAAACTGTTTTTGAGAATATTAGAGCTAATATGAAGTGCCAATAATTTCGCACAGCTCTCGACATAAACTATTCAACAGTCATTGCACGAGAGAAATGTGATAATTCTCGAATAGAACGATGAAAACTTTGTTTTTCTTCACTTAGAATTACTTTTGTACAATATAATAACTACTATTGAAACTTCAAAAATTTTTGGAGAGCAAGCATGAGATTCAGTCAAAATAGGTGTAGTGACCGCGAACGGACGGTCTGCATCCGTCGATATATCAAAGAAAGTGTGTATAGTAAATTAGTGCCATCATGGGATCAAAAACTAGAAGTTCCAGCGACATTGAAGCTATCTTAATTGATATTTTCGTATCGAAAAGAAGTCCAAACATTCATCACGGACTACGTTATGAAAATTGTAACGGAATGTCTCAAGCAACAAATTGAAGACTTCTCAAGAATTGTTGGTGGAATAAATCATATAGTTTTCGATATGCAGTCAGAAGTGAACGTATTGAAAAATACGGTAAAAGAATTATTGAAATCCGAAGGCAGCAACCTAAATGATGACCCAAAAAAACAAATGACAGAGGTATCGGATTTCGGAAATACTTCAGGTCATGCCTCGAGTCAGACGATAACAGATGTTGACCATTCTACAGGGGTAAGTGAACAAGATCCAATCAAAGAGAAAGCGAGTGGCGATTTTGTGGAATGAAAGAACAAAGGTCATAATAAAAAGAGAGCGGTGAAGGTCAGTGCAGCGACAGAAGATCTCTCTAATGGACTGTTACTGGGAGATGCCAAGCCAAAACACGTCTGGTATTATATAGGAAAAATAAAGAATAGAGATGCCACGGTTGACAATATGCTAGAATATTTGAAGAAGAAAAAACCTATGATCAATCTTCAAGTAGAAAAATTGAACACACTAGGGCGTTACACAGCGTTCAAAGTTGGTGCCCCCTTACATTTATTGGAAAAAATGAATGATGAATCATATTGGTCACCTAGAGTCGAAATCAGACTGTTCAATTTTCGGCCAAGAAGAAATTTGACCACAGAAGGGAACGTGAAATCCGTCACCAGCAACGAGGAGAGTGATTTTTCAGATGCCGAGAACTGAAAACTGAAAATATATCAGTTCACAGCATAATTTCCAATAACTGGGATGTGATATGTATATCAGACACATGGCTGAATGATAGTTTTTTTGATAATGAACCAAGTGTTTCACGATACCTGGTATTTCGAAATGACAAAAACTACAGTATCTCCAGTGTGAACCGTGGTGGAGGTGTCTTATGCTGTATTAAAGCCAAATTCAAACCAGTACTTATCGCTAAGAGTATGAATACCGATTTTCAGTGATTGTCTGTCAAAATCCATATGAAAGATCTCGACGTCACGATCTGTTGTGTGTACATAACATCGGGAGCGAATTTAACGGTATATGAACAGTTTTCTGAATCCCTGGAAATTTGTAATGAGCTCAACGCCACCGAAAAGTTGTTGTTAGTGGGTGACTTCAGTGGGGATCATCAAAAGCGAGATTCATCCATTCCATCAGTTGTGAGTATGATATATATTCTATAAATGATATATCTAATGGCTCCAATACTTTAGACTCAATATTAACAAATATCACGGAAGCGACTGTGAGCGAATGTGAAACGCCCTTAGTGCGGTTGGATAACTACCAGCACGTTTCTGCATTTGACTTCAGGGGGGGGGGAAACTTTGTGGAGCTATATAGAATGATATCTCAACTTTCGTGGATAGATATTCTATGTTGGATAATGTCGACGGATGTGTAGATAGTTTCTATGATTGCCTGAAGGCCGTTTTTGAGAAATGCTTGGAAAAAAAAACTTTCATCCAGAATCGATTTCCCGCATGGTTCTCAAAAGAACTCATGCACAAAATTAAATTAAAAGAACACTTTTTCAAAATGATGAAGAAAAAATCAAAAAAATATTATTATTATAAAGAAAAATACAACGAACTCAGAATGGATGTGAAACGTTCGCATAATTTGTGTTATGAATCCTATATAAAATGATTAGAGGGAGACTTACAGAGCGATCCCGAAAAATTCTGGGCTTATATCAAGGAACGTCGAAGAAACTGTGCTGTTGGTAACAGATTCACTTATGATAATGATGAATTGATTATTCAATGTTAAGGATATTGCAGATGGTTTTGCTACTTCCTTCAAATCAGCCTTCACGAATAGCGGTGTGCCTATAAATCCCACACTAGTTCCTGAGTACGACCTAGATATCATTGAAATTGATGATATCAAGGAACAAAAGGTTGAAAATGCTATTAAGATACTGAAACCTAAAGCAGCCATTGTAATCGATGGCATTCCAGCCTACTTTTTCAAGGCTTACTGTGACTTGTTAAAGCAACCACTGACAATGATATTCAATCTTTCTCTGAAAGAAAATCGTTTTCCAAGCTTTCTCAAAATTGGCAAAGTTACCCCATACACAAGAACGACAATAAGAACAATGTAAGACTCTATAGACCTATAACAGTCTTACCAGCTTTGTCGAAGATATTTGAACAGGTAATATTATAATCGAGTATACAATCACATGGACTCAGTAATAATCGACCAACAGCATGGCTTTATTCGTAATAAATCTACCATTACCAATTTATGCACATTTAGTAACTTTGTTATGGATGAAATGTAAAATGACTATCAAATAGACGTTATATACACTGACCTGGCCAAGGCATTCGACAAAGTTAACCACGAGGTTTTGATCCTGAAATTGAAAGCATTCGGTTTCACAAGCAACACTTTTGATTTCTTTCAGTGCTATCTATCCAACAGAATACAGTTCGTACAGTTTACCAACGTATCTTTCTTCAAATTCACCGCTACTTCAGGAGTTCCGCAGGGCTCGATTTTGGGACATCTCCTTTTCGTGTTATTTATTAATGAAACTTCTCGGTATATCGCGGGCATTCTCAATATCTCCTATATACCGATGATCCCAAGCAATTTAGAAGAATTGAAAGCGAAAAAGATTCGGATATGCTTCAAGATGATTTCAATAATCTATCTACTTACTTTTCAGTATCTGACCTATCTCTCAACGAAGCTAAATGCAAAATAATGAGTTTCACACGAAAGAAGTCACCTACTATCAAAGACTATTTCATTAATCATACAAATTTACAGAGAATCGATGAGATGAAAGATCTCGGGATCATTTTAACTGGTGTGTTCAGTTTCTCTGGGCACATTGAATACTTAGTATCTGAATGTTATAGAAAAATGAGCTTTATCTTATGATCTAGCCGTTAATTCAATCACAATACTTGTTTGTTACTCTTCAACTCCATTGTTCGTTCTAAGCTGGAATATGGTTGTGTCATTTGGAATCCAAAGACCTTTTTATATTCTGAAACTATAGAAAAAGTACAGAAACGATTATTAAAAATACTCTTTTTCAGAAAACACAATGTTTGGCCTTTATTTATATCTTATTCTAGCCAATTACAAGAATTCAACATGCAACCATTGAAAGACCGCCGTGAGTCCTCGGAAGTAATTTTTGTTTTTAACATTCTTAAAAAACTGAAATGGGAAGGAAAATCTTCTTGAAAGATTTCAAACAATTGAAAAATTCACATTTTCTTCAGAATAATTGAAGTCAATCTCCATTTTTTTTCACTTTCTTTCAATAAATATCAAATAATGAATTGAGAAACCTAAAAAAATTGTTATTGCATCAGAAAGTAAACGTCATGAAAGATGTAAGAGCGATAGCGATTGAACAACAGGCAAATAAAGAAAATTTTAATGGTATCTGTAAACTACTCACTCGCTGGAAACAATTTCTTCATTTATCTGCAATAACATCTTCAGTTCATCGACACTGAGTTGTTTCATGTGTTGAATTTTCAGCTGTTCTTCTGTGATCTCAATTTGTTTCGCCATTTTTGAAGCCAAACAATTTGTCTCCTCTTCAACAATGTCTCGAAACAGTTAACAAAATGGCGACGAACTGTGAACTGGATATATTCAGTGTTACAGATTTTAAACAGACAACTCCTCCGAATGCTCAAATGTGTCTGAATATTTTTACGGCCATTTTATTATTTACTATTTTATATTGTAATATTTATATAGATTTTAACTATATCAATGATAAATACTATATGTAAGGAACTTTTGAAAAAACTGTACATCACGTAAGTGGAAACCATTCTGTTTGTTGTTCAGTATAAATAAATTTCCATTCTAAAATTCACAAAACCCACTGAGGATACTAGTGTGATTTCATTTCAACTCATCAGTATTGCAATTAAATGGGAAAATGCAGCGTTTGTTTTAGTGGCCATCTCTGTTTTGCGTCAGCTGAAGGAAATATTTCATAATCCCCTTACTGAATATGAGAGACGTCGAAACAAACAATCCTGCGGATTTTCTGTACCTATTTATCACACACATGAAGAATTGAATCTTCAAAATTGAAGACATGACGACAAGAAAGAGATGACTGATGAAGCAGTCTTCATTCGCTTTCAAAATTTCATAATGTACCTGCAGTTTCTGATGACCACGATTACTCTCTAGCTTTTCCAATAAAAAAACTCTCTTGTAATAAAAATAAATTTTCTCAGAAACTCGACGAAATCCTAACGGAGGAAAAGAAGAACAGAAAAGAAACAGCGCAAAAGCCCTGGTTAGAATTTTTCGGGATGCATAAGTTTCTCCGAATTTCAGTAATACATTGGCAGAGATTTTCTCCAAGAGAGTGAGTTTGATGTTACTTAAAATACAAATGAAATGAATGAAATGCTTCACGAGTATTGTGTGTATGAAGACGTATGCTATGGTCTATGACTCCAATAATATCAAATATATTGAATTGTATGTATTCATTTCGAATCTATTCACTGAAAAATAATGCGTTTTCTCTCAATGCTATGTTCCATCGAACATTTTGAAAACATTATTTTTTCATCACTTCCTTCAAATCATAGAATTAGAAATTCACATAGTCTTCATGATATCAGCTGTCTCTTTTCCATATTGAAAGCTGTAAAATATTTGTGGATTTTGGCATTCATAGAGAGGTAATTCCAGCTGGAACATTACTGAATGAATGACATTTGTATCAACAACAATTCTTCTCCACCAAAACTGAAATGCTATCTATCGACGCGCCTTTCGCTAACCAAGTTAGCATCATCAGAGGATAACTGAAACTATAAATAACTATAGTTCAAGTCATCTCCTTACTTGGATATCTAAATGCATGTCAATAGACAGCATCCTTATTACGATGTGGGAAAGGTGTTTTCAACTGATTTATTTTACGATAGAGGTTCCAAATTTCAGTTATGAAGTGAATTATATTTGAATATTACTGGAGTTTTTTCCCAACACCAAACCAATATTTTAACAAGAGGAAGATCAAACTGTTTGATCTTTCTCTTAAAGATGATCACTTGGTGATCGAAACACGTGTCGAGGTGTTGAAATCACGGTTTGGTATATGGAAAAAAACTCCAGTAATATTCGTTACTACACCAAAGGTTCTAAACAATGCATCACAAGTACTGAATTATATTTGTCAAATATATCCAATAGTGAGTCAACCTCCCCGGTGCAGATCGAAAATAAAGCTGTATTATGATGATCGCCAATATAACGTTTTTTGTCAATTATTTACAGTAATTACGAGCCTGTTTGTGTAGATGACATTTTTTTAGAGTATTCGTGATGAATTTGTTATCCTGATAAAACACTTTCAACTGATTAAAATGAGCAAAAATCGACACTTATGACAAGTGTTGTCAAAAACATTTTAGACAGACGATTATAATTTTGGAATTCATTTTTCCTGTACTTAATTCAATATTTGGAAACTATAATAAGTGGGTATTTTGAGTGTATATTATATCGTTTCCTGTTTCTGAAAATAATCCCAATCAAAATATTCCATTCCAATAATTTTTTTCCCCAGATAGCACTCAGTCGCCATCTTGAAAGTTTCATCTGTCAATTTCATTATCCCAAATTTCAATTTTTTTAGTTGACCCGTTCATAAAATAAAAGAGGGGGGCATTAAAGAAATGGATAAAGAGAAGGATAGTCCAGTATATTTTTGGAATGGATATGATGAAGTCCGAACATATCTGTGTTTTTCTGTGTTGAGGAGGATGTGAAAAACCATTTCTCTATCTCCTGAACTGTCGATGGTACGATAAAATTGTGTATGAATTTTTGCATCAATTCTAAAATTTCCTACAAAACTATTCTTCATTTTGGATTGATCAATCATATTGTGGAGAAACACGTGAATGTCGCTAACATACTAATACTTTTTATTACACTAGGTATACATATAATAAGAATAAAGTGTCTATTTTGCACAAGAGATGGCGATACTAGTAGCACAAATAAGAAATATTTTTATTTTGATACATCATTCTGACACATATGATGTTTATAATATGTAACATGAAAATTGAAATATCCTGTGGAAGATATAACATCACCTTCATTATTTAATGAAAAAACTTTGATGGAGCAGATATAAAATGAATAATTTGGTATTCAAATCCCAAAAAAAATTAGACCAGAGTGAAGTAGAAACCTTTATCGACGATTTAAATTATTTCGAAATGCAATAAGTCAATATTTTACAATAAACAATGTATTGATAGTGAAGTAAGAGTTCTAGGCTGCAAGAACTGCCATTGAAAGACAAAAAGTTGAGAAAAGGTAACTCTGTTGAAGTTGTTAGGGTTTCGCGATCTACTCTTACGGTAAATTATGCCAAATTTGAAGACCTTCGTCTAATACAACTTTTTCCTAACATTTCGCTGGCTCACGTGGCTAGCTAGTTGTTTTCATCCTTATCTGATATTCGTTTTATTCCAACATGATAGTGTACAAGAACCTAATAAAACGCCAATCATCCGTGGATGCGAAGTCTCAGGAAAATTTACCATAATACGCCGGCCTCAAACCCAACAAAAAATACTGGTTGATTAGGTTAATTTTACCGAAGAAGAAACTAGACACCTGCGGACAAACTATTGGAAATGACCAATATATACGAATAATACTATGCATGCTGATAAGTGAACATTTCCCACACCAAAGTATTCAAAAAACACTTCATTGTGAGATTTTCATGAACAGTTTTACAAAAATGCAACACGTTTTTCGCCATACAATATCCTGCTTCGCCCGAAAAAGCGATTGTATGGCGAAACATGTGGCGTTTTCGAAAAACTGTGAAAATCTCACAAAAAAGTGTTTTTCGAATACGTCAGTTATGGATTTTCATCAAGTATCGGCCAATTTAATCATATATTTCTTACACTATTTACTTTATTCAGGATGCGTTTCGAACTACAATAGTTTCTACAGTTGAACTGGTCCATTGAACTGGTTCATTGAACTTTTCCACAATACATTTCTTGCAATAGTGGTAGTAGATGCGTGAACCTACTAGTTATTAACGCTCAGTCCTTGAAAACAAGTAGAATTTGAGAAGATGTATATACAACTGAAAATTATTAGTTCACTTTGATGATTTACCAGTGGTGCTTGTGTTTTTGTCCTGGAAAAAAAAACTGTAATTCAAAATCTACGAAAGAACAAATAAAATTAGAACGAATAGCTTAAATGTCAATTATATTAAGCAATACAACTTAAAATGAAAATACAATAAAAGGAATAAAATAATCAAGATACGAAATGAAAATGACCACAGAGTAAAAATATACAAGAAAATGAAAATGGACAAAGAATCAAAAATTGAAGAATCAAAAACGATTTCAAATCAAGTTACTTTACGATGTTTCGATTGTTAGTATCCACATTTGTCTTCGGGTGACGACTGGGCTATTCCTCCGAGAGGAGGAATAGCCCAGGGGCAACTCGCTTCATCGGTTTGGCAAGAGTTGCCCGTTTGGAAAGGGAGAGTTTGGTTTTCTTTTGATTGCAATTTTCCACATATTGTTTATCTCTGAGCTAGCTTGGCTGAATGCTTCGTTGGACAACATATATCCAGCTTCTTTCAACTTCCTTTCAAACTAGTGTTCTGCCCTGTGGATGATCTCAACTTGAGACCACTTGATGTAATGTTGGTGAATCCAAACATGCTCTGCCATTCCCGATCGCTGTGTGTTTTTCTTGTGCTCCGCAATGCGGACTTTCGATGGCTTCTTAGTTTCACTGTGTGTTTCACTCACAGGCTATCTGGTGAATGCAATTCTTGGAATCTCAGTCCACGTTTGGTGACCTACTTTTCGTGAGGCTTCTACGGATGGTTTTTCCGGATTTGAAGTAGGTTTTGATGTTGTACTTGGACCCAATTTTTTTTCATCTTTCCGAAAATCCTCTGACGTACAGAAGTACAAGCACTGGTTGTGACGGCTTCTCTTATCTTGCGAGTCTAGCTAAAGTTCGATCCACCTGATATTATATTAATATTCATCTGATGAAGATTATTGTGTTCTTCTGAAAACAGGTTTTCAATTACCATATCAAAATTTTATTCAACATGCTCCAAAAAAAAGAAGATAATTTTGAAATCAATTCAAAATCATCATTTTATGGTTATCATCATAACCATCTTATGGAAATGCATTGAAATCTAGTTCGCCGTTTCGGAATCAGAATGACGTTATTTCATGTTTCGTAGTCCTTTCAGCAAAACCTTTCATTTGATTCTCGTATGGTTCATAGAAAAGACTGATCCGTCATTTTGGGTACTCCGCCATATTGGATGAAGAATGGCGTTATGCATTGTCCTCCAAACGGCAGAGTTTTCGATTGAAGCTGTTACTGGTAGATATACCGCCCAAACTTCTCATGGATGACATCGTCATATTTCAATCAATTCTCACAAAATTGCGATAAATTATAAACATGAACCTTTTGTTTAATCACTTTGTTCATTGTAGTACCGTATGAGAATATCTTCGGCAATTTTTGAATTTATTGCGTTTAGACAGACAGTGCAGAGGATTTTAATTTGCAATATATTTTGATCCAGCACATATTATGGTTCCACTATGAAGGAATTCAAATCAACATGATGAGGAACCCGATTTTCCCAGAATAATGATCGATCAATTATGAGAAATCATTCGGCAAACATCGCCATAGAGGTGACTCAGTTGTTGAAGGCAATCGCCATAGTGGGGAAGCATACAGTGGCTTATTCGATCTAGCCTGCTCTAGTGTCAACACCTCTTGCGTTCAACTTTTCCAGATTCTCCTTCAAAAATGGCGAAACAAACTGAGATCACAGAAGAACAGCTGAAAATTCAACACATGAAACAACTCAGTGTCGATGAACTGAAGATGTTATTGGAGATAAATGAAGAAATTCTTTCCAGCGAGTGAGTAGTTTACAGATACCATGAAAATTTTTTTTATTTGCCTGTTGTTCAATCGTTATCGCTTTTACATCTTTCATGACGTTTACTTTCTAATGCAATAACAATTTTTTTAGGTTTCTCAATTCATTATTTGATATTTATTGAAAGAAAGTGAATTAAATGGAGATTGACTTCAATTATTCTAACAAAAAGTGAATTTTTCAATTGTTTAAACTATTTCAAGAAGATTATACTTCACGTGAAAGAAATCGTCTTCCATACGACCAATTTACTATGGGTTGAAATATTTTTTACAATATGATAGCAATGATGTCTTCATATGTGATACTTAAAATATGTTTTTTAAATAATATGAAAAATATTGAACTGATTAGACTCAATGAATCCAAATGAAATTTCTCACTTTCATTTAAACGAAAATAGTATTTGAGTAATAAATTCTGCAATTTACAATTATGACAGTGGCAGGTCTCTAGTAATTTAGAAAATATTCCATAGTACAAACATGTACTCTGTTGATTTATTTTTTCTAATGGAAAATATCAATTCTGTTATTTTTATGTATTTGGTTTTTTGAGATTCAACTCTTTTCAATTGCATACAATACGGATTCCACAAATATCATTGTGTTATGATATTATAAAAAGAAATCTTATAAACTTCAAAGTCAAGATCTCTCCCCTAATATATAAAAAATTCATTATATGAACTCCATGCGTCGAACACGATGTTATCAAAACATTGACAGTTGCTCTGAAGGAAAATATTTGTACACAATGTACAATATCAAGTTCACTTTTCAAATTCCATAAGAAGTGAATGTTTCAAAAATTGTTTCGTATAAAAGTAAATCGAAAAATCATCAATTGTCGAAATCCTTTACTGATATATGGAGGATCAAATTACAATATGATGTATTGAAATTTAGTTTTTCTGAACGTATGTTAAGAAAATTGGTTTCCATATTTGATTTTTTTTCGAATTGTACTTCCATGAAATCTAGGATTGTGTGGATCCTTACAGAGTATTTCAGAAGTTGTATCAAAAACAAACAGTAGATTGGTAAGTTATTTTTGTTCATAATAAAACTAGAATTCCGTATTTTTATGAGAATATTTGCATTACTTCGGCTAATGCATTGAAGAGCATTAGCCGAAAACATATATGGTATTCATGGAACTGAGCGTATCGAATACACACATTTCATTACATCTTTGAAAATATATTTTCAATTCAATATTGACCTTTCCTTTCAAACGTTATTTCTGTCAATCACAGTCATATGTGCTTTCAACTCCATGAGTTGAATCATTACATATGCAATTAGCCTTATAATTTGATAATCAAAAAATATTAGCAAACTTCATCTTAATTTGTATTAGGACTAGTTGGATAAGCAACTGTGAAAAATGAAAGTGAGAATTTATCAACAAAACAAGCTGAATCGCAATGAAATTTAAGGGTTTTTTTGAAGAAAAAATTTTATATCTTAACTAGCATATGTCGAAAAAATGAAACCTGAAGTGAAGTTGAGAAAATAAAAGTAGCCGACCTCAGAAGATTATGTCGAGACACATTATTAGCTGTCAATTTGTTGTTTGTCGAAATGTATAGTGATGTGGTTCAGAATCGTCATCTTTTTTTATAACAGAAAAAAACTGCAAAAAAACTCTTCCATAACTCAGTCATAATTGTAAATTTACTTTTATGAGCAAAAACACAGTTCATGAATGTTGTCCATAATTTTGAAACGCAAACACATGCATATCGTTGAATGGAATAGAATGCTTTTTATGATTGTGAATAAAATTCGTTAGTATCAGTTTGTTTATGTTTGATTGAATGTATTGTTATTATATTTGTGAATATATTCCAAAAGTTTTCGTACAGGGAATAGATTATTGAAGAGTATCACGATGATAAATGGGGTGACATCAAAAGCCATATTTTTCCTTGAAAATTATTTATGTCATAGAAGGTATTCCTGAATGAATGTTTTCTGTTGTTCGTTGCTGACTGAAGGCAATCCGTATGTCACAACACTCTAATCCACCTATTCAAGAAGGGATGTAAGCTTCAGTTTATTATATTTGGAATAATGAAGATTTTGAGAGGTTCGATTTTGGAAAAATTGAGACATAAAAAATAAATAGTCGATCATTTTGATCAGGTTTTTTTCCATGACATAAATCAAATGTGAAAGGAAAAACTACTAAATTTGCAGAACATTTCTGAGTTTAGCTAAAACTCAGATGGTTCAATTCAACATGTTACTAATATTTCTCTCTAATCATTTTCGCCTATATACTTCAGAAATCAAAAAATATATGGAAGACGTTTCGGAAACTTCCTTGTTCCGAATAGATAGATAACTCATTGAATGAAATCGCACAGTTAGGTTGATTGATCGAATTGAAAATCTGTAGAAATTGACGAAATTATATGAACAATTCATTCATAGCAAATGGAAAGTAATTTGCTTGTTAGAATCTGCAACTCTCTCCAGTTGATAACTGCTGAAAAATCTGCAGTTATGTTTGAAATAATGATCACCTATAATGTGGTAACTAGAATTTTGGAATATAAGACAACATTCCCCATTGAATAAATACGTTAGTTGCTTCAAAAATGTTACGCACATATGATGACAATTTAAGTTAATATCTTAGGAGTTATCAGACCAAAATAGTGAACTTCAAATTATGAAAAGGTGACAATTTTTGTTTCATACAAACCTACTTATGGGTAGCCCTATCTAAACAAAAATTTTTCGGATAACTCATAATAATCCAGAATATTACACAGTATTCGAGGCTGTTTTGAAATGCTCAATAATGACCTGGGATGTTTCAGGATGTTTAGGAACGTTTCAGATCATTCTTGAATAGTTTAGGAACGTTTCAGATCATTCTCGAATGTTCAACACTGTTCCAGAAATTTTAGAGGACGAAATTTCCAGCACTTATATCTTCAAAGACATGCCTTTTAGATGAAACGAAAAACTACTTCTTGAATAGTGTATAGAGGATTACCAAACCATATCCCTTCTTTCATCATTGCACCATTTTCTGAAATGTTCCATGTTCTACCTGAACGTTCCAGACCAGTTTCAAACGTTTCAGAATGTTTAGAGATGTTCTGGAAAGCTATGGAATGCTGTCGAATACTCTCATGTGATAGGTTAGGTTAGGTTAGATCTGAAGTGAGTGGGTCTATTCTACCCTCCACCGCGACCCGCAAGGGTTTGTTGTGACTCACACCTATTCACACTCTACCCAGCTTTTTGACGAAGCTGATTCGTATTGTGAGTGGTCTTTCAGGTCGGATGGTAAGAGTACGGCTCTGCCGAACTCTAGAAACCTGATTCGGTCCCCAGCGGGGCAGGCACAAAATATATGATGTGCTGTTTCATTATTTTCCAAACAGAAGTGACACACACTCTCTTCCGACAGTTCGAGTCTCTGCATATGATGATTCAACTGACAGTGACCTGTAAGAAAGCCTGTTAGACATCGTAGTTCATCCCTACTGTAGTCCAACAACTGTTTGGTATCAAACTTTGAAGGGTGAATAAACACCTTGGAGTAAGCCAATCCTGGAATATTCTGTCATTGGCATGGCTTTAGGCAAAGCATAAAGTACGTAGTTGGAGGCATAAAGTCAGAGGTCATTTCCAGTCTGTTGCACCCTGCATTAAATGGATTTGTGCAATTGGCAAGGTGCACAAGTCTGTATGCAGTCCATCTAGCCTCTCTCTCCAGAAGAATGTGGAGAGGAGGTAGATCTAGAAGGATCTCCATGGCCGCTGACGGTGTGGTACAGATGGCACCACTGATAGCCAGACAAGCCTATCTCTGTAACCCAGAGAGCTTTGCTTGGGCCGTTTTCTGTAAAGCAACTGCACCAAGCAACTGCACCATAAGTGATCATTGGTCTGACAATCATCACATAAATCCAATGGATTTGTTTGGGACCTAAACCCCATGTTTTACCACAAATCGTTCGACATGTCCATAGACAGCCTGGCTTTGTGTAAAACTTTTTTCAAGTGAGCGTTCCAGGTGACTCTTTTATCAAGGACAATGTCAAGATATTTCACCTCCGTTCCAAATGGAATGACCTCACCATTGAGGTAAAGTGGCATTAGGTCGTCCAATTTTCTCCTCCTGGTGAAGGGTTTTGCTGGGGTTGACAAACATCTACTCCCTCAGGCACCAACTGAGAACATCGTCCAACGTGCTTTGAAGGATACTGCAAGCTACCCTTCCCAACATGGACGTTGCCAGGATGACAAGGTCATCTGCATAAGCTTGCAAATCAACTTTTCTTCTGTCGATGGCATCAAGCAGACTATCCATCAGGAGCGACCACAGAAGGGGAGATAGTACTCCACCTTGAGAGCAGCCCCTGGTGACCCTGAACGTAATGAAGTGTGAACGTACCAGCATGGCATAGATCCAGCCAGTTATGGTCGATTTCATACCTTTCCTAGCCAGAGACAATCCTATAGATTCAGGTAGTGCATTGTCAAATGCTCCTTCAATATCAAGAAATACAGCAACCGCAATCTCCTTGTTGTCAAGGGATTGTAAATCTGTCGATTCGTCGGTTTGATAAGCATATTGGTGGTTATTTAGAGGGGATGCATATAATGCTACCCTCCTGATGTGTTCGTTCAGTATCCTCTCAAGTCCCTTCAACAAAAAGGATGTAAAGCTGATTGGTCATACCGATTTAGGGTATGGGTCTCTCCGACCCAGTTTAGGTATATATACCACCCTTGCTGCCAACCAACTGGGTGGTATATAGTTCCACGCCAGACTAGTTCTGTACAATTTTGAAAGAATAGGTAAATTTACTTCCAGTCCGTTTATAATGAAAGCTGGAAATATACCATCCTCTCTAGGAGGATGATAGCCCATTCAACTGCCCATAACCTCCCTTGCGACTTTCCACTCGTTCTTTTTTGGGCGTTTGGCGCCCTCAAAGATGGGAGGTCTGTTTTTATCAAGAGTTAGATTTCCAGGAAAATGGTTTTCTATCAAAGGCTCTAACGTTTCTTTACTAAGTAATATAAACTATTTTAGAAATTCCTAGAGGGTAAAATTTCCAGCACTTCAACACTCATTTTCAAAAAGATGCTCTTCAAGTGGAAACGAAAACTACTTCTAGACGTTCCAGAATATTTCCTAACACTTTCTAGAAAGCGAAAATTCTAGCCTCCATTTTTTCGAAAGCACGTCATCCAGATAATACCGGAAACATTTTACATGAATGAGGAATAACGTAGCACCACAATAATGTTACTTATTTGATCGTTCGACATGGAATGTTACACGATGTTCCCAAACGTTTCAGGTTGTTCTCAAACATTGAACTAAGTTCCAAAATATTTCGTGATGTTCCAGAATATTGTAAAATGGTATCCAACGCTCCCTAATATTCTGCATGATTCTGGAACTTCATTGATGCGAAATTTCCAGCTCTTGAATCGTTGTTAATACGCCATTCATGTAAAAACTGAAACTTTCTCCACAGATGAGGAATGCAGAATTGCCACACCATATAACTAGACTGTTCTTTACTATTGTCTGGAATGTTCTGAGATTTCACGAAACATTTCTATTCCCAAACATTACATAACGTTTTGTAATATTCTAGAATATTATGAGTTGCTACCAAATGATTTTGAATGTTCTGAACGGCTTTGGAACTTTCTAAAGGCGTACCGTGCCCTTGAGAATATTTAGTTAGCTTTTTTGTGGGTGGGTGGGTGTAAAGTTTGTTTTTTTGAAGAAACATCCATATTTGTAACGTAATTGTGAATTGAGGTGTTGTGTATTCCAAATTGTAAGTTGAAGGGTAAACGTTCGGGTCTGTGAATTGAGAATTGTGAGATCAAAATTTCAGAAATTGGCAAATACTTCAACACTTCATTCTAACAAATTGAATTCAGCGTACAAACTTTGGATTCGTTACATTGAAAACAGAAATGTTCATTCCGATTTCTTCACTAGAAATCATGTGATGCAAAGAGGATTTTCTGATTCTATTTCTGACAATGAAAAAATCAAACTGAACAATTCTGTAGTGTGGCAAATCAGAAAAAGCATTTCTTCCTGTACGTAAATGGTTTTGTTAGAGAAGGTAAATTAATTTCAAATATCTGAAAGTTTTTTTGCACTTTCGAACTGAAATATTTGAAGAACTTGAATCAAACGATACAACATTTAAGTATCTTGTGAAATGCATATCCATTCATTGAATCAGTTATGCATTTTGTAAGCAATTTTCGAGATTATTTTCTACTATCCACATTCGTTTGGAATATACCTTGTTGTTATCTCCACGTAGTTAGAAATGAAAAAGTGAACTTTGTCGATTCCAAAACAATAGTTATTTTCCTAAATCTATTTGGGGTTGAATATGTGACTTGTCAATAAGTTGTGAACTTGAAAATTAACAATTCATAACCTTATTCCAGGAACGAAGATGAGAACGCCAAAACCAAGGCAAAAATTGAAATACACGATTTGAAACAAGAACTGAATTCTCGGGAATTTTTGGAAGATTTGAAAGAAACATTCGCTTGGGCTTCAGCCAATGAAAAAGTTATCAGTGGTTCTATCGGCACTCAAGCAATAGAAGCGAAGATCAAATATTTACAATTATCTAATCAGTTATAAGTTTTTTAATTGAGTTGGTGTTCACACCCGTATTCATACCCCAATTGCATTTTTATTATATTCAGTTAGTTCTTAAGTGTAGCTTGAAAATGTTCATAACACTCACTCGACAATTGAGAATGGCAAATGGAGAAGATGCAGTTGGTACAAGAAGGAAGATGTCCATGTTCGATAGGATCTAAAGTTTTTTTCATTCAATTTAGTTTTAGTTTAAAAATATTCATTGTATTATTTTACATTAGACAGTTTTCAAAATTCATACATTGTGTTTTTCATGATATTTTTGAATATTTTTTTGGTGATCAATAGCAGCATACAATGATAATTTTTTTTTATTCTATTTTGAACTCAATACAAGTTTTTCAATGGAAAAACTCACTCAGGTTTAAATCTTTAATATTGAGTGTATCTTTGTTTTATGTATAGATTGCTATACCGCCACATGTTGTGGTAGGTAGCCTTACAAAAATAACTACTGAACTAGTTCGTGAATTTGCACAGTTCGCCTTCACTCAGATAATCATGCATTGTCATTCAAATGACAGCGATATCGATCGTACGCTTTTAATCTATTGGCCAGAAAAAACAACGATCGCAAGCATCGTCAAAGAAGGAACTGCCAATCGTTGAAGGCTTCTTCGATCTATAAAGCCTGCTATATTGTTAACACCTCTTCTGTTCAACTTCTACACACACTTCTTCAAAAATGGCGGAACAAATGAATATATTAGAAGGACAGATGAAACGTTATTTCAGAAGAGTGAGTGTCGATAAACTGAAGAAATTATTGCAGAAAAAAATATTGTTTCGAACAAGTGAGTACTTTTCAGCTGATTTTTACACATGAAAGTAGAATTTCTGACATATAGTCAGTGGGCATACTTAAAGACTGGCTATAAATCAAATTACCTAAAGGAAAAATTCGTTGAGGCAAGTTTCAACTTACCCTGACTGTAGCTTAACGGACTAACACCAGTCAGAAAACAACTACTCCCCTGGCTAATACCACGAAGGGCGTTGGATTATATCCGACTGGTGTGTCAGTGCAGGATTCTTCACTGAAGTTATTACTGCATATGCTGTTGGCGATACAACTGCCGCAACAGATTTTCAATTATTGGAACACACTTGCAGACCGGTTTCGGGCTGTTTGGCCACTCGTTAGTGCAAGGTAGTGTCTATGATCAAAATAAAGTCGATGATTTCCGATAATTAAAAATCGAATTCCTTCAGAGTATCGTTCCTCGAAATAATTATCGGAAATCATCGAGTTTATGTTGATCATAGACACTATTTTGCACTGACGAGTGATCAAACAGCCCGAAACCGGTCTGCATGTGTGTTCTAATAATTGAAAATCTATTTCGGCAGTTGTATCGCCAACACCGGTCGTATATAATCCAATGCCCTTTGTGGTATTAGCCAGGAGAGTAGCTGTTTTCTGATAGGTGTCGGTCCATTATCCTACAGTGTAGGGAGTTGAGACTGGCCTGAACGAATTGTTCTTTTACATGATTTGAAAGTAGAATATTATATATTCATAGGAAATGTAGTTATCGTTGACTATTATCCTTAAACTAAACTTCAAAACAATCTAACAGATGAAAATTAGTTTAATGAAGAAAAGAGAATTGAAACTTCCTATAGTTTTACCACTTTTATTTGTAACTAACGTTACGTCCTATGAGGACAAAACTACAGTAACGTTAGTTATAAATAAAAGTGATAAAAATTCTCTTTTCTTCATTTGGATTTCCTACCACGTAGTAACGGCTACATCTATCAATTCATTAAAATTAGTTTAATAGGTAAAAGTGGAACTTCTGGCGAGAAATGAATCTTTTGAAAACGATTTAGATCCACTAGCTGACTTTTAACGCATGTGCTGCTAATCAGGAGATTACAATCTCAATATGGTGTTCATAGATCTATTCCTACATTTTACAATTTCAAAACTTTGAAAAGTGTCTAAAAGCATGTTGTCATGTACCGCTTTTGAATACTTTCCAGTCACTTTCTGATCGTTCTTTTCTAGTGTATAAAATCGAGTATGTGGAGCATTTTCTTCGTTAGGAGTTATCAAAGTCCGCGTGTTGCTTAAAAGGAGTTATTAAACTCCGCGTATTTCAAACAACATACATTTCGTCGCAAATACGTTTCAGAATAAAGATGTCTTGGTTTTTATTCCTCAGAGAACAACCACAGAATTAGTAAAAAATGCTTGAAATTTTCGAGATCGATACATCTCAACATAGGATTGGTGCACATATTCCGTTGAATAATCAAAAATCGATTTAAAGATTGTACGATTAATTCTATTGACAATTCATTGCATCTTTGTGAATATATTTCCTATTTGACTTCAATATCTCTAAAAAACTTTCAATATTGAAATTAACCTGACGTTTTGTACTACCAAAAAGACACTTAGCCAGAAATTTATTTGGTTTACCCCATGGTTGTAAGGGGTGGAAAACGTAAATTACAAAATACACCTTTCAATTTACCTTTCAAAATGCGGGACCCTGGCAAACTATATTGAACTTGAATAACCGCCGATTGAAAGTAGTGTGCGGGTGCCTTGTGAATTCACTTAAACGAACCATATTTAACCTTTCTTCAAGTGAATATGTGCACATGACACCGAAGTACACCTTTAACACAAACTTCACGGCCAAAATCATAAGACGTGCAGAGTGGAAGACCATTAGTCATCCCGAAAACATGTTTAGAAAATACACCTGGTTTACAGATGGATCGAAGACCAAACATGGAACGGGAGCTGGAATATACCGAGCGGATAAAAATTTTAACTAGAGCTAACCGTTACATCATACACACACATACATAGCATACACATCCGTCAGGTGGAAGTGTATGCTATCTTGCAGTATGCAAGGCTTATTAAATTGAGACCTCAAAAACTTCAATCGTTTATCGTGAAACATAGGGCTGTGAGATACAACATCTAGGGAAGGTGTACAGGGGTCACGCCCCAAGTATTTCTGTGAAATTTCAAGAAGCTGGGGAAATTCAGGTGGAAACTATAAGCATATATGTTTGCTCTACTGCTATCATATATCTATCTATTGTCTGATTCAGTATGTTCTGCTATCTCAAGCTCTCTCAACCGTACTTAACAAAACTGCTTATTTGTTGAAAATTTCGTTTGAAATATTTGCTACTTACCTATCCAATATTGCAAATGAGAAAACAATTTTGGGTGTTGTTGATATGAATTCAAAATTTTGAGTCATTGAGTTCAATATTTCGAGTTATTCCATTCCGTATGCAGAGTTGAGCAAGTTAGTATTTCAAAAGTTTGTCCATTTGAATTCAGCATTGAATCAAGTTGAATATCTCAGGGTTGACAAAATATGTTGATCATATATATATCTTGTAAATATATGTATATTTCCAATAATTTGAAATTGAAGATGGGGAAATAACGCACCAGAAATAGCTGGTTTCCATATATTATGTGTTTGTAATTGTATACCTTTTTTTGAGCCATGAAATGAAAAGTACCGAAGAACTATGGTATAGTCAGAGATTAAGGAAAATTCAGTGGATTATACTGTTTGAGTGGCTTCTGTAATATGGAAAGTTTTTTAGTGTTTGTGAAAAAAATTGTCATACAAATTTTATGTACCCTCTTTAAGGGTCTGTACCTTAACAAGGGATGCTCCAATAAAGTTTCTTTATATGAAAGATCCTATCTTTTTTTCGATGAGGAATCACCTCCTCAAATGTTTTACACTTATTCAGTTACACCCTGTATTATTAAGGAAAATAAAAGCAAGCAGATTGAAATGTTTCTTTTTTTGCATGGAAATTGATAAAACTACCGATATTACCTGTACAACACAACTTTCAATGGTTTTTAGATATGTCAAAGATGGTAATGTGGTAAAACGTTTTATGGATTTTCATGATGTCTCATCTGTTAATTCGTACGTACGTGTGACCCATAATTTTAGGCAAAAGTTGATTGCGGAAACCTATGATGGGGTTGCGGTCATGGTCGGCCATTTAAATGGTTTACAAACTAAAATAAGGTCCATAGCTCCTCATGCACTTTCTATGCATTTTCATGCCCATGCCCTGAATTCAGGATTAAGCAAAACGTGCAGCAACATAAAGGATTGCCGCGTATTTTTTTCAAGTTCGTCTGGATTTTCGGCATTCTGTTCAAAATCCACCAAAAGAAGCCATGTTTTGAATGAAATATGTGGTAGCTGAATGCCAACTTCTGCTGCTACGCGTTGGAATTCTACATCTAGAGCAGTAATTTCAGTGCAGTCAAACAATGCAATGTCTTTGATTTTATCTTAAACAGTGACGATTTTATAACCGACGACAAGAGTCTTAGGTAGGCAAGAGGTTTCAAATATATTTTAAAATATCACAAGTTTTGTTTCTTGTTTGAAATATTTAAATTAATATTTGAACATACCGATGTTGTTTTTTCTATTTTTCANCCGAAAACATGTTTAGAAAATACACCTGGTTTACAGATGGATCGAAGACCAAACATGGAACGGGAGCTGGAATATACCGAGCGGATAAAAATTTTAACTAGAGCTAACCGTTACATCATACACACACATACATAGCATACACATCCGTCAGGTGGAAGTGTATGCTATCTTGCAGTATGCAAGGCTTATTAAATTGAGACCTCAAAAACTTCAATCGTTTATCGTGAAACATAGGGCTGTGAGATACAACATCTAGGGAAGGTGTACAGGGGTCACGCCCCAAGTATTTCTGTGAAATTTCAAGAAGCTGGGGAAATTCAGGTGGAAACTATAAGCATATATGTTTGCTCTACTGCTATCATATATCTATCTATTGTCTGATTCAGTATGTTCTGCTATCTCAAGCTCTCTCAACCGTACTTAACAAAACTGCTTATTTGTTGAAAATTTCGTTTGAAATATTTGCTACTTACCTATCCAATATTGCAAATGAGAAAACAATTTTGGGTGTTGTTGATATGAATTCAAAATTTTGAGTCATTGAGTTCAATATTTCGAGTTATTCCATTCCGTATGCAGAGTTGAGCAAGTTAGTATTTCAAAAGTTTGTCCATTTGAATTCAGCATTGAATCAAGTTGAATATCTCAGGGTTGACAAAATATGTTGATCATATATATATCTTGTAAATATATGTATATTTCCAATAATTTGAAATTGAAGATGGGGAAATAACGCACCAGAAATAGCTGGTTTCCATATATTATGTGTTTGTAATTGTATACCTTTTTTTGAGCCATGAAATGAAAAGTACCGAAGAACTATGGTATAGTCAGAGATTAAGGAAAATTCAGTGGATTATACTGTTTGAGTGGCTTCTGTCTCATTTGAATTATTCGAAGGCCTTGGAAAACGTGAAAGAGAGAATAAAGTTCAACAATTCACCAAGCTTGTCAGTGCTGAATGAGAAAATCTTATTATTGACCAAGATCCGTGTTCTTGGCTGACATATAAATTATTCATATCAATATTTTACATAATATAGTGAACGACTGAACTGAGCATCCAGCCCCATGACAAGCCAACCAAACAATTCCGGCAGAACGAATACTTTTGCCACCAGTTCCAGCACGCGAGTCACAGTACGAAACCCCATTAGACCTGTGCTGAAGCCTTTACAAAAATGAAAAAGTAGAACAAAATCTTTTGAAAAAAAAATATACTGAAACTTTTCCATGTGTAGTATTTTATGAACTGCCAGGGTTCGGGACTGACAAAACCCCTTTCCACATTCTGTACATTTGAAAGGCTTTTCTTTGCTGTGGATATACCTGAAACAATAGAAAAACGGTTATTCTCTTCAAACTGTAAGGCAGAGTGTATTAGTTGTACATGAAATATGAATGTACAGGGTGTAACATAAATACGTTAAAATATTCGAGTGACGTATTCCTGAGACGATTTTAAGAAAAAAGTTTATATGAAAATGCTTCGCTTCAGAGACATGGGATGTTGAAATTGAATTTTTTTGTTCGCTTTTTGAAAATGAATCTTGCAAAAAATAAGTTATTTGCACGAAATTCAGTACGCGGGGTTTTCTTGACGTGGGAAATCATAATTTCGTATTAATTTTCATGTATTATCTAGAGTGCGCTACATACGCTGTCATTATTTATTTCAAATTGCCCTAACTTTTTCGACAGTAAACTTTTGGTTCTTTTCATGAAAAAACCTAATTCCCACACCTTTTTCAAGTAAAAAAGGTACGCCTTCTCAACAACGCTGGAGGTGATCATTTTCGAGATATTTACAATTTTCTATATCGATGCATATTACTTCTCTTAAGTGAAGTTGCTGAGGACATTACAAAAACTAAGTATGTGTTGGATCTCGTCAAGATAAACAACAAAATGTTTAACGAAGAATGATCCGTTGATTGTTGAAATTTTTCAAAACATGGTAGGTTGTTGTCATAAGTTTTTTGCAATTTTAGTTAGAAAGTGGAGAACAATGGAGAACTATTACAACAGAAACAAAAAAACTGCATCAGTACCATGTGCTACCACTCCTTCGACCACCGTTGTTTCTTTTTCTGTTGTTTTTCCGCTTGACAGCAACCAATGTGAGGAACCATTGTTCGAAACCATTGCTCACCGAAATGAACCAGCAGCGAACGAACAACAAGTGTGTTCTGATCCCATTTCTGGTGAAAAGAAGGTTTTGTGATCAAAATATTGAAGGGCTCATTGCAGTTGATTGAAGCGCGCGTCAATTAATTGACTCAATCGTTTAATCAAGCAGATTAATCGTTTAGGGCCACCTTTAAAATATCTGCTTTAGTAGAATAGAATACAATAGTTCGTTTAAATCTCTACTTTCTGATAGTGTAAAAAATTATACGTTACCATGGCAAATCTTCTTAGAAAATGCACAAAATGAAAAAACTCAAATCCAAAAATTTTTTTTGTCCTTATGTTCAATTTTGAGCCATTTATTAAAATTAACACTTCAATTACTCGTATAACGTAATATTCCGTGTAACATTGATGAATAAAAAAATTACAAATCTATAAAACATTGAGATTGCAGAAACAGATGCGAAAATAGTTGCTCTATAAAAGAGAGGCCATTGGCAGATCATCTTCAGATGATGTGGTGCTGTAGGTTTTTCCGGGTTTCCCTGCAGCTGAAAAAGCAAATACGCCACTGGAATCAATCATGTCGCCTCAGTTAGCCAACCCATTTTTGTTGTTGTTTCATGAGTTAATAATTTATATAACTTTTTTTTATGTTTCTATAATCGAAAATTAAGTCTACAGATTCAATAAACAATTGTTCAAAATATTGAAGATAGGATTTAAAGGGAATTTTATCTAAAAAAATGTGATTGCTACAAATTTTCTTTCGATAAAAAGGTGGTTTATTGAATTCTGATTACATTTTTGTCATAGAAAATCTTATATTGAACGGTGGAAGTGAACATGAATATATATTTGCACTATGTAGAAAAACATTACCATGGTACCCCGAAATTGAAAAATCAGTTACTGTGACAACAGTACCAGCAGCTAATTCAACTAAATGAGGAGAACGTTGTCGTAAAAAAACCTCAGGCAATATTCCAGAGTTTAATTATCAAAACCATGTAAAAATACCATTTTTGCAGAAAAAAATCTCATCTAAGGAGAAAAATAAGGACAAAATAATAAAAACGATAATGGTGACAACACAGTCACGGGAATTTTTCTGTAAACAAGGAGAAGAAGATGCTGATGCTGATATAATTAAGACCTCAATAGAAACTTCCAGAGATACAAATGAAACTGTCATTGTTGTGGGTCAAGATATTGATCTTTTGGTTCATTTGAATTAATTAATGTCATATTATCATGTCATTAATTTTTTCAAAGTCAGGTTATAGAAATGTTAAACATAGTATATCATCTCTGGCAATTTGCTTAATTGAATAGTACTGGAGTTTTATCCCAACACCAAACCGTTACTTTAACACCTCGACACGTGTTTCGATCACCAAGTGATCATTTTTGAAAGGAAGATTAAACTCAATTAATTTCGGAAAAATGTCATTCATTCTTTCCAGCCAAACCATTTCTTTGATACCCAAAATATTAGGGTACTAAATAAACTGTTCCGTCATCGAAATGGTTATTCACCGTACGGGATTTGGAGAGTCGACATATCATATTTTGTATTCTATTTAGTGGAACCTTCCATTTTGTACCATCATCAAAAGGGTGCATGAAAAACCAGTCTTGGATTAAAAGTGACGTTATGTTTATTTTTCATAATTTCCAGTAAATCCTCCCACCCATATCATGGGAGTACACAAAAATGTGGTCCGCCTTCTTGGGCGATCTGTCTGTAAGAAACCACCATCGACATGGGTGAAAAAAAACGCGGTACCCGAAAAAAAAACCGGGGCCCGAGAGATTGGATGGGAATAAGTCGGTCAACTCGAGCAAGCCAGGCGAGAGCATTGTTATTCATTTAGTTGTTTATATCCAGATCACAGAAATCTGTGTCCAGATCGGAAAAGGGGTGATGGTTTATTCGTTAACTTCAATTGTGAATTGATGTATCTTTGAGTACAATATATTTATACGATTATTATATCTGCTTTTCTTATAAAGCAGCGGTGGAATAGATTCACGTCTGCCATTGAACAGAGGTAGGAATTGTCCTTATTAATTGATCAGTTGAAATCAAATGCCGTTGGGCATATGATCTTTGAGAAGAATACATTCTTTTGGAGGAAAATATAAAAACACAATAAGATGGTTATGACCATACATGGATTCATGTATATGTTGTACCGTAACAATCTGAGTAAGTACTTATTTATACGGAAGTTGTTGATCATAAGTGACATATTTATCCTACACAAAGGAAAAGGGAATGAGCTATCTCAATATGCGTATTCACCAAAAAAAGGTGCACGAGCGAACAATAGCAAACAAGAGTGAACGAGCATTCTGCATCAATAATCGTCTGGTGAGTACTGGCTAGCGAGCGAGCGAACGTATGCTTGTTCGCATTCAGAAATGTTCGATAAGAAGACGATAAATCAAAGAAAATACTTGTTCGCGGTCGTTTATCAAGCATACGTTCGCTCGCTCGCTAGCCCGTACTCACCAGACGATTATTGATGCAGAATGCTCGTTCACTCTTGTTCGCTGGTGCTCGATTTTTTGGTGAATACGCACCTTCACAGATCTGTAGGCTTGAGGTGCGTATTCACCAAAAAAGCGAGCACGAGCGAGCATGAGCGAGCATTCGTGTATGTTTGCTCGTATTCGCTCATGTTCGCTCGTGTTTGCTCGACATATTGATGTCTCGTCCACACCAGAGCGAATATCTTTAAGTTCGTAGTTGAACCATCTACCTTGTGCGAGCAGTGCGTGCGCGATAAATATGTCTGGAGGTGTGTATTAACAAAAAAGGGCAGCACGAGCGAGCACGAGCGAGCATTCGTGTATGTGTGCTCGTGTTCGCTCATTATGGATTTTTGATGCAGAATGCTCGTTCACTCTTGTTCACTATTGTTCGCTCGTGCTCTCTTTTTTTGGTGAATACGCACCTTCACCATTGAGAATTTCACATGAAACGAACATACTAGTTATTCTTTGAAAATATTCCTTTTCTTTAAGCATGCTGCCTTGCTTATTTATGAGCATATGATATCAGTCGATGATATTAAAAAAAATTGCCAACAATATCATACAGAGTGTATTTAGTGAATACTGTGTCCAGTATTATTGATTTCTGATTTGTATATTATTTATTCTATTGTGTAGTTTATATAATATTCCAATGACTATTGAGAAAATTATAATTCAGAATGTATGAAAAGTATACTGAATTCAGTATCAATGTGCAATATATCAATAGATATTGAGATGAATATTATAGAGAGTACTAAGTGAAATATTGACATTTCCAATTTATATGGTATTTTACTGTGCAGTTTGATATTTCAATCAATATTGAGATCAATATCATTGTATGAAATGAATACTGAGTTCAGTATTGATGATTTCTCAATCATTCATAGAAAGTGTATTAAATGAATACTGAGTTCAGTATTGATGAATTCTGAATCATATGTTGGTTTATTGTACAGCGTGTACAATATTAGGATTTGCTTTGAGATTAATGTCATACAGAGTGTATGAAATGAATACTGAGTTCAGTCTTGATGAATTCTGAATCATATGTTGGTTTATTGTATATTATTTCCAATACTAATTGGAACAGCACAGAGAAGGAATTCCCGCCTCGACATAGGCGTCGGCATATTATTTTTCAGTGGTAGTTTTTCAATTACTCATTCTCACGATCATAGCAATTGATCACCCCATGAAAAAGTTATCTCAACTGAATTTTTCCACCATGGTTGATTATGAAAAACTTCGAAATTTAAGGTAGTTGATTTCCGAGTCGAAAACTCTAAAATATAATGAAAACACAAATAATCACACCGAATTCTCGTCAAACATATATTTACAAAATAATAGAGGCCAACAAAAATGCTAGAAAAATGAAAATTCTTCTTCGCAATATTCGAATGAGGTGGAATCATCATCGGGTTGAATAACGATCGGGTTTATGGAACTTTGCACATAATATTTGTTCTCTTCTTTTATAACGTNATGATTTCTGAATCATTCATACAGAGTGTATGAAATGGATACTGCGTTCAGTATTGATGATTTCAGAATCATATGTTATTTCATTGTCCAGTTGTACAATAATAATATATGTAATAAGGTCAATACAGTATCATAGTGTATGAAATGAATACTGAGTTCAGTATTGATGATTTCTGGATCATATGTTTTTTATTGTACAGTGTTACGATATTACGATTTGCATCGGAATCAATGTCATACAGAGTGTATGAAATGAATACTGAGTTCAGTATTGATGATTTCAGAATCATATGTTGTTTTATTGTACAGTGTGTACAATATTACGATTGGCATTGAAATCACTGTCATACATGGCGTATGAAATTAATACTGAGTTCAGTACTGATGATTTCAGAATCATAAGTTGTTTTATTGTACAGTGTGTACCATATTATGATGCGTATGGAGATCAATACGGTGCCATACATAGTGTGAGGAATGAATATTGAGTTCAGTATTGATGATTTCCGAATCATATTATATTTCGTTGTACAGTTACGATTTTCATTGAGATCAATCTCATACAGAGTGTTTGAAATGAATACTGAGTTCAGTATTGATTATTTCCGAATCATATAATATTTTATTGTACAGTTACGATTTCCATTGAAATCAATCTCATACAGAGTGTATGAAATGAATACTGAGTTCAGTATTGATGATTTCTGAAACATATGTATTTTATTGTACAGTATGTACAATATTACGATTAGCATTGGGAACAATGTCATACAGGGTGTTTGACATGGAGTCTGAATTGAGTATTGATGATTTCCGACACATATGTTATTTTATTGTGCAGTGGCTACAACAATACGATATGTATTGAGATCAATACAATCACCAAGAACGAGATGAATTTGAGATCCAAAAGCAGCACTAGATCTCAATTCCAGATCTCCAGGTTCGAAGTCATAGATGGATTCCAATCTGGAAGGAAAAAATCGGTTTCAATCCTGAAGGCTACATTTTCTGGTCTATATTTTCTGGCATGGAGGCAGAGACAAAGTTCGGCTCTCAAGGCATTGATGCACTCAAATCAAAAAAGTAGCCACCGATGAGTTTGCGTATTCTAGTCCAAGGACGATAAACCTCACTCGAAAGCAGTGATGGATCCCGATCTCAAAAGCAGAGATGTATTTCAACTCCAACGAGGAGATAGAATTAAATCCGAATGAAACACATGGATTCCTATCCTAGAGGCAGAAATGGATTCCAACCTCATAGAAAGGTTCAATAAGCAGTGATAAGTTTTGTTTGACGAGAGTAGATGTCTTATGCAGATCATTAAGAGTGATTTACTCTATCGATTGTACCTGATTTCAGTAGAGATGATGAGTTTGAAATCAATAGATTAGGGAGTCAGGACTCTAGTGGCACTAGCAACCATCGATTGCTGATGATGTTAAAATCTATGATAGGTCTAAACCCCAATTGCAGTGATGGAGTTTACTTCCAGATTCACAGTTCTGAATGGGAATAGAGTGAAGTTTCAATATACTTGGATTGGTCAGCGAAATATTTCACCCATATGGGTAACCAGGGTTCTCTACTTCAAAGATGACAATAGAATTTAACTTCAATTGCAAATATGTGTTTTATCCCCAGCTGAAATCTAACAATCTTTCGAAAACATACTTCGGAGAATGTATAAATACCTCAGTATTCGTTTGGTAAAATCAGAAACCATGTCAACGTCTGGTTATGTAGCACCCTTCCTCACACAAGAATCAACAGGTTGCAGGTCAATATCATCAGGAATGCGGACCAGGGACAGTTTGCTGAGTATTTTTTCATGAGGATAGTCTTATGGGCACTTCACTATCAGCTTGAACGTTGGTGAGCGCCTTGGCTATCCAAGAACAGCTCATTGTTTCTGTGTGAGAAGATTTCAACCATTGAAGAATCATTTCTACTTGAGCAAGTACTGTATAGCGAACTACGTGGAGCGATTTTGTAAACAGAGCGGAAATCGTTCTCTAACTAGTAGAACGTTTTATTTGGAAGTGGTCATTATCGCCATGGAGAACCATATGATGATCAAAGAGCATGAGTCGTTGACTAGTGACTTGCTGGCCTGGATCGGCAGTACCATTGAAGCTCTTGGGAGGCATGGGAGCGGTTGGAGAAGGCCGAGCACGAGAAAGAGCTAGCAGTCAGAGGAGATCTGATTCTACGAAAGAAAATCGAACAATTAGCAACCAAATTCAACAGGAAGGCTAGCATGCTAGAGATTTGGTTGAGCGGAAACCATAGTCTCGTGTTCCAAGACAATTTTGGAAAGGACTTGGCCGCAGACGATCCCGTGGCTAATGAACCCGAAACCCGTCTGCAAATGTGCTGTTCCAAAGTTGAAGGTCGACTATTTCAGTTGTATTGCCAATTGCATATGCAGGAAATTTCCTGTGGAGATTTCTGCACTGACGCCTGTCGGATATAATCCAACGCCCTTCGTTGTATTAGCCAGGGAAGTAGATGTTTTCTGATGGGCGTCAGTCTATTTAATCTACTGTGTAGGTATATTCGAAACTGGCTTAAACGTCTGAAGTTCTTTTCTTTAGATTTGTTTCCTGCCAGTCTTCAAGCATAGCCCACTGATCAATAAGAAATACTGTATTCAGAGTGACATCATTTAATTCATCGTATTCTTTTCAGCAAACTGTATTATTTGATACCAATATCAGGAGATGGCGAGTTCGACATCTTGGGCTATCCGTCATATTGAATTCAGAGCAAGTGATTGTTTTCTGCATTCTCTTCAGCAGAGCCTTATATTTGTTATCATCTATTGATAGCCATATCATGAATGATCAAATTTATAGCTTCTAAAATGAACACCAAAGCATCTATTCTGTGCAGCCCATTTGATACCTCAATAGAGCAGCCCCCCAACTTTATTTTTTGTCCCTGACGACCTCTCCAAAGCTGCCGAAGGATAAATTAACTTGTTTATTCATCTTCGACCACAGTGAAGCCTCCGATACTCTTGACTTCGACATCCTGGGCGATAAACTCAGTTTCTTAGGTTTTTCTGTGAATGTTCTGTCAGAGATTCTACCCGTGATCAAGGGTAATTCCAGAAGATCCATTCTCGGTCCTTAACTTTTCAATATGTATGTTTGTGACCTCGGTGACAGTCTGTGAAAAAATGCAACTTTACCTAATGTTTCAAAAATACAATCATATTCCACCAAGGAATTAGGTTGGTTGCAATTAGACAAATTGAGAACATTGAACCTACTTGAACACCGAAATGCCACACAATATAATGGACAAATTGAAGGTTTTCTCGGATACTTTTTCACAAGGAACAGGTTGATTCTGGTCATTCTCTAACACAAATATTCTGTCTTCACTCGGCAAATCTTGGTTCAACAAAGATTGCAAAGAAGCTGTCGCCTTCAAAATGTTCACCTAGTGGCAGTGGTGCAAAAGTACCAGTGCAAAAAACCGGACTAGGTTTCTTAATGTTCGCAACAGCTGCAAAATTAGAATAAATGAAAGTGAATAACTTCACAATTGGATAAACTTCTCACCAATCCCAAGGGGTCTAGATCCTTCTGGTCGGTAGCTGAAGCTGTTAATCTTTAGCTCTCCAGTTTCCTGAAAGGAAGTTTTCTGCAAATGGCCGTCGATGGATATCTTTCAAATAATTTTGCCATCAACGCTAGTGTTCTCAAAGGATCCATATTGTTTTCAATTTTTTCAATTGTATATTAACGACTCATTGGAAAAAATCAAGAATCCTATATAAATATCGTTTTGCTCACGACAGTTCACTTGTCTCGTCATTCCATTTGGATTCCAGGACATCGGTTGCAGATGCACATCTTCACTGGCAGCAGGAGGTTGAATATCTCAATTAGGATCTAGAAGTGATTTCAAATGGGAGTGATAGTAACAAGTTCAATTAAATGCCACAAAAACCCAAGCATCGGCTTTCTAAAAAAAACACTAATCAATACAGTTTACTGTATGATTCTTTCATTGAATGTGTTGATTCCAACAAGAGTGGTACATATCAGAAATACGCGACAGACTGCTCATTGTTTTGAGGTTCAATTCAGTATACCTCGAACTTCACTGCTTAAAAACTTTCCCATTTGGAAAACGGCGTTTATGTGGATCTCAATGTGGAATCCAAATGGATTCAATTTCCAATGATTCAAATCCAATGTGAATCTTCGCACAGGTACTGCTATCAGTACCTTGGTACTAATAGCAGGCGATTTGGTAACCGAATAATAGTTTATTCTTCAGAACTATGGTACGTGGAGTACTTGAACCAAAATCAAAAATCATCTTGTACAAAAATCTTGTCATACCACACTTGAAACTCATTATTCTCATATGGGGCGAGGTATCAAGAACGTACCTTGATGCATAGGAAGTATCCCAAAGAAGATTCTTGAAAATCATCCTGAATAAAAATAGTAGATTCTCCAGTGATCAAGTATATAACGAGACGAAAACGTATGATTTGAGACAGATATATTTCAAACAGCTGAATATTGCAGTATTCCAAATAAAATCGACCTTCTCAGACCTATCAGAGGAAAAAACAGACTTGTCCAACCGCTAGGAATTCACCAAATAATTGAAAAATAACATCTTACAACAAAATCAATACACAAGTATAAATGATGTTTCTATGTACCTCTGTTTCAAAAGTTCTGCTCGACTGTTTATTCATTTTATAAAGTTTCAGTTTGGATCTAATTACAACTTCTCCATCAAATATAATAAGTAAAAACTGATTGGATTTTTCAATACTGTTTAATTTATGATTGAGATATTTCAACATGTCATTGTGAAAATGAAGTATTTCATTAATCACTATCATTAATGTGGTTATTGGTATCTGTCATATTTATGTTATCACACACAAGTCACTTCTGTAACTTTTGTGATATTGCCTGTTTGTTCAACTCTATTCTTTATTATATAAAACCTATGTATATTATGACGTATCTGTTAATGAACATTATCATTATTATTATTATTATATATTAGGGTTGACACTTCTTCCATTGAACTCTATATTTTTTGTATATTTTCTGTTTGTGGTTGTTAGATTGGGTGAATAAGACGTTTTATCATAGACATCATTAATATAAAATCAGGGAATTGCCATCTTGAGCGATCCGCCATATTGGATTAGGAATGACTTCGTTCATCTAGTAATGCCTTGTCATAAAAACAAAATGTGTATGCAAAATTTCAGCTCAATCTATTATGAACGAAATGCATGTTTTGACCCCAACTGACACAACTAAATTTTCCGATTTCGAAACTAAAACGGACGAAAAAAAAATATAAAAGTTTTGATAAGTTTTAAGTAAACATGGAAAAAAAAATATATTGGAAGTGGTGACATTTTTACCCAAAAATGAAGAGTATCCCTAATATTATTACACTGAACAAAATCGATTTCCCAAGAATAATAATCATCGATCAATCACGAAAAATCAATGGGCAAGCATCGCCATAGAGGTGACTCAGTCGTTGAAGGCAATCGCCACAGTGGGGACTCAGTGGTTCAAAGCATACAGTGGCTTATTCGATCTAGCCTGCTCTAGTGTTAACACCTCTTGCGCACTACTTCTCTAGATACTTCTTCAAAAATGTCGAATGAATGGAATTTGTCAGATGATCAGCTGAAAATTTATCTCAGAAAACAACTCAGTGTCCATGAATTAGAAAAAATATTGGAGAGGAATGTGAAGATTTTTGAAAACCCGTAAGTTGATCTGAAAATAGTATTTGTTTTATGAATTTTCAAATTAACGATTATTACAGCAGCAGATATATATTCTGTACTTTTATGGGGACATTTCCAAAATATAATCTTTATTGTTATCGAGGATTGGAATGAACTCCCTTTGATAATACATTGATTTCATTGGGATAAACGAATCGTACCTATAGATAGTTGAATCAAAAATGAAGTAAAAACACATAATACCTCAATACCAAACTTGAAAATTCGAAATTCAAAAATAACTTTTTCCTTATTTGAAAAATAAATTTCGTATCCAAACTCGGTTACTTCAAAAAAATTTCAGATATAAGTGAGGGTGAAAAAATTAATGCAGCCGACTTCATATGATTATGTTCGGATACATTGATCTTCTGAGCATGTATGTAAATTTTTTGGTTGTCGAAGTAGATCAGTAATATGGATCAGTATATTCATTATCATTCGATTATGAAAAAGAGATACCTGAAAAAAGCTTTTTAGCTCTTTCTTCCAAAACAGTGATAATAGTTATTTCACGCTCATGAAGCAAAAACATAGTTTGAAAATGTTAGCCATAATTTTGGAACACACAACAGGCATATCTTGAAATCGATTGGAATGATTTCTGAGAGTAAAACTAACTAATTCACTTCATTGTATGATTTTCACAATAAAGGGTTTCATGTAAAACGCTTTTTTTGTTTTCTTCAACTAACTCAAACACTTTATTGTATGATTTTCACTATGAAGGGTTTTACAAAAACCGCGACACGTGTTTCGACACGTATATCTACAATAGCATTCTCGAACGTAATATAAAAATATTTTCTCCCTTGTTTTGCAGAAAATTTGAAACATTCGTAGTGGGTTGGCCTAAGTAGGTTAAGGTTCTATAACTTTTATTTGCATCTCTTCGAATTTTGTAAACTTCTTTCAAAGCTTGGCTGTATAACTTTAATGACAATATAGAATGTATCAGACTGCTATCGTAATCATTGTTGATGGTTATTTGTTTCATTATGTTCAGTACTCACTTACTTCACGTACTGCTACTTACTTTGTGCTGATACGGGTGGGTTGACAAAGTATGAGTGATAATATCTGTATGTGCTGGTTTATGATAAATTGAAAAATCATGTTCATTGTTAACTTTCGTTATTCTCGAGTTCAAAAAATTCATAGAGTCGTTCTTTTCCATCTCCATGGTGAATGTGATAGAAGGGTAGAGAGAATTGATGAAAATCAAGAACCTTGTCAATGGTCTGTTCGTTCCTGAGGAACATTCCAGGATATCTTCCACATATCTATACCAATACACGAAACTTCTTACCAGTGGGTTACTGTGTATTTTTCTCTCCAAATCGTCCATGAAAATCTCTGTCAGAATGGGATTGAGTGGGTTTCCCATTAGGAAACCTTTGCAGAATGAATGAAAAATGTCATTGAATTGGAAGTAATTCTGTGACAAACAAACCGTAAGCAAGTCTTATATTTTCTTTTTTTTTCACAACCGGATTGATAGACCTTCCGTCCAATAGATTATCTACATAAGTAATCATTTCATCCGGAGGAATACTGGGAAACAGATTCTTTACATCTAATGAAATCAATTTGGCATTATCCGGAAGTGTAATATCTTGAACTTCATTGATTGAATGGTATGAATTCTTCAATCTGAATTTTGATTTGAAATTGGTGTGGTTCTGAATAATTGCCATGAGTTTTTCCGATATTTCAACTGAAGGAGCTGTCACAAAGTAATTTACCGGTCTAATCGGGTAATCAACGAATAAAGTTTATGTGGTTGTAAGTTCATGAGTAACGATTTAAATTTTGTGTTTCATCCATGACACAATGAATATTTTTCAAAGTTTCCTTGACTTTTTTCTGATATAAATGAGTGGGATCGTTTCTGAGACTATCGTACATGACAGTATTTAGAAAGTCTATCTTCTCTACGTATTCTTCTTTGTTCATAGCTATGACCGTTTTGCCTTTATCAGCTCTCGTTAGTGTATATTAAATTAATTGGTATCAGTTTGTTTATATTTGTAATCGAATGTATTGTGTCTGTGTTTATAAATAACTTCTTTCTTCTCTATCGTACATCTCGTAAATCATAAACGTCCACTAATCATTCGATGTGAGGAGGGATGAGAAACTTCAGTTTATAATATTTAGAATATTACTGAGTGAAAAAAAACCATGGATAAACGGTTGGTCATTTGGATCAGGGTTTTTTCCATGAAGGGATCGAACATGTTGTAGAATTGGCCGCGGTGGTAGTGCGCCCGACTCATGATCGGACGGCCGTGTGTTCGATTCCCGTTTCGACCAGATATTTTTCTCGAGAGAATTTATCTGGTTGAAGCTGGAATGATTCTGCAACCGTGTTAGGAATTACAGAATTACACGCCAAAAGGTAAGACCTCGGTAGTCCTCAGCTCGCACAAGTTTCTCAACTTCTGAGAGTTGTCGTTCGCATGGGGGCGACAGCTGATTAACGAAAAAACAGAATAGATGAATTGAGTACACATTTCCAAACCATGCATTGATAATTTTAAAAAAACGTTCTTCTGGTTGCAAAATACGCTATTTTACTTTATTCAAAAACCACACATTTTGTCATTGTGAGATTCTGAAAACTATTAGGCGCCTTTGATTGTTGAAATATGCTTTAGTTGATCATAATTGAAGATGTACTACAGGTATATGAAAATTGTAGATGTTTTGGATGAGTTGATCGGGGGAGACCCTAATTAGGTAGTCTCAATTGTGATTACGAGAGTAAGAATGATGTTATAGTATTCAAAGTCTACGAAAAAGCTACTCTGTTGTATATGTCTATCTTTCAAAAATAAAACTATTCCCATTTCAAAATTAATGATCTGATGTAAAGTAGTAATTGGAAATATATTTAAACGGATACATCATTCCTCATAAAATGAATACTGTAGTGGCCTACAACATAATATTCAAGTCAAGTAGTTATTGTAAAATTAAAATTATCGCGTGAGAAAATTGATATGACACACGTGATGAAAGTTGAGAATACGTTTTTAGACAGTAAATCATTCTGAAAGGTAAGGTCAAAATTGGAATTGATAGTTGTGAACATACTTTTGAGTGAGTTTTATCAAAGGTCATTATTATTATCAGTTACTATCTGGTAAATTCGGCTCCGCCCAGGGAGACTGAGAGAGGGTTAGTTGGAATTGAAGGATACACTTTTGATTAATAATAAGAGGTCGATGGATTTTGCTTTATACTAATGGATAGCCTCCCCAAAAAAACAAAATTCGAGAATATTTTAAAATGTTTCGCGATGACCTGGGATGTTCCAGAATGTATTGAAATGTTCCAGAATATTCCATAACATTTTATATTACTCCTTTATGTGAATACTTTCAAATGATCTGGAATACTCTTACATGTTTTGAATTGTTCCATAAATTTCCAAAAGGGGAAAAGATTGGGCCCCAGTCCTTTGAAAAGCACTTTTAAGACAAAAACTGAAACTTTTTTTTACAACTAACTATTTGGATCGTTCCACAATGATCTGTAATATTTCAGGACACTACCGCATGACTTCTCTCGAATATTTCTGGAATGCTCTTGAACACTTTCGAATGTTCTAGAATTTTCTAGAGAGCGAATGAAAAGATTGTGAGTTCTAGATTGTGAGCTGAATGAAAGAAGATCGTGGTGAGGATTCAGGAATTGTCAGTCGAATTTTTTGGAATTTGACGAAAAATTATTAATAGCTTTTCCAAACAAACGGAATTGACAGAATGAAATCCGAATCCGAGACTTTGGAGTGTACAACGTTTATTCTGATTTTTAAACTTTGTGATGCGGAAATCATATATTTACTGAATTCTCCATTTTTTATGATGTTCAGGGTACTTCCCGGCATGGAGTAAATTGCCCATAATGACGATGGTTTTGAAATTTTTGCTGAATCTTCGAAACAAACGGGAAGAACATTTTCGAAAAACAAAGTTATGTTTCTTTTCTCTTTCCAACTCATAACATTTTCGAAATTATATTCGTATTTTCCTTTTAATTTTGCTGGTAGCAAATTATTCATCGCAATATTTGCTTGCTCGGTAATATCTGTTGGGGTAGCATAAATTTCTTGACTGTTATCACTCATTTTTATTTTCACGAGATACTGAATGACAGCTTTCAATTGAAACAACTGATTGTTGATTCACGAATATAACTAGATTTATCAGCAACCCAGAAACTGCTGGACAATAGATATACTGAAAATATGATTTTTAATTCGAATTTACAGATAATTTAGAGAGAAAATTCACTGATTTTGGCTTTTGTATGTATTCATGAAATCAAATTTATCACAGTAAATGTTACATATCTCATCATTTTCTAAAATTTCTTACGGCAGTGGCCGCCAATGAATAAGTGTTCATGATTTTTTTTGTAGAACACTTGAAATTATTTCAGATGTGTATCATTTTTGCTCTCAATGGTTGAAATATTCGGAAAACTTGAGACAAAGTGGAACGGGCACAAAAAAATCTTAGTTTTTGATGGAATGCATTGTCATTCAGTAAATCAGTTGTGCATATTGAAAATGCATTTTGAGATGTTATTTGCAATCGGTCGAAAGACATTTTCTGTTATCTCTAAATTGTAAGAGAAATCAACTAGCATAGATGAGAAAATTAATATTGTCGATCCCAAAATGGTACGTTTCATGTCTTGCCAGAAAATTTACCAAATTCGTTTGAGATTGGATATGTGTTTTGTCAATGACCCTGAAGACTGATAATAACGATTCCGAACTTGAATTTCAGGAATGAGGAGGACTACTCGAGAACCATAGCCAAAATGGAAATAGACCAGTTGCAACAAGAACTGAGAAGTCGTATAATGATGAAGGATATGAAAAGCACAATCGCTTGGGCTCTAGCCAATACATCAAAAGTCTATGGTTCTTCCGCCGTTAAAGCAAGACAAGCAAAAAAGATGACCATGTTGAATAAAGTCAAACGTTTCTTTCATCTGAAATAGTATCTAATTTTTATCAAGTTGGTGTTCACACCTATCATAGCATTCAGTATTATATTCATTTAGTTAGTTAATCAAGCTTGGGCATCTTCAAAACATTCATTCGATAATTGAAAACTAAAAATGCAAATTGCACAGTTGAAACATGAACTGAAAATACGAGAAATAGTAAAAAAGTGAAAAAAAAACACCAAAACAGTGCTAAATCCAATGCAAGGTGAAAGTAGAAGATGCCCATGTTATATAGAATCGAATATTAATTGATTATTAACTTGGAAATGTTCATTGTACTTTTTTCACAATAGATAATTTTTGAAGATTATACAGTCTGTTATTTATTAAAATCCTTTCCAGGTTGTGATGTAAACATGTATTCATTCATTTGTATCCAAACAGATCAACGAATCAACGAATATATATANTGAGAATAATATCATCAACATATTTTTTTAAAAAAGGGATTTGAAAGGATAATTTATTCATACACGCTTCTACCAGATCATCCATTACATATTGTGCTAAAATGGGTGAAACTGGGCTGCCCATAGGCATGCCTTGGATTTGTTTATAAATGTTATTGGAAAAGGAAAATACAGTAGAATCATATAAGAACTCTATTGCTTGAATGAATTGAGAAAGAGTTAATTTGCAACACTTAGAGATGTCAATCCAATGTTTGGTAATGCTATTTATGGCTGTGGTGCAAGAAATGTTGTTGAAAAGAGCTTTCGCATCTAGACTAATAATAATGTGGTTGGGAGGTAATTGAAATTCATTGATGAAATTGCAAAATTGAAAAGAGTCTTTGACAAAGAAGTTATTATCATTATTATAAGCAATGGATAAGATATCTGTAATTAATTGTGCGACTCCCCTGTTGGGGCTATTAACTCCTGAAATGATTGGACGGAGTGATAAAATGGGTTTATGTATTTTTGGCAGTCCATAAAATTTATTAATCACTCCATTGTAATTTCTATAAGTCTTGCCTTCATTTTCTGTTAATATGTTATTTTGGACTAAATTGTTTTCATGTATCTCAGAAATATTTTTCATTTTGATTCGGAATATGCTCCAAAACATAGTAAACAACTTTGAGTCACTATATGATTGCTGTTCTCCACCGAAAAGAACTCACTAACGGATAAGAACACCTACAACTGAATAAGAAGAATGTACCATTAACACAGAAAACATACAAATTTCAAAAACAATTTCAAAGCAAACTATATATTTCATGAATGAACGTGACAATAAAAATTCAACAGCGTCTGAAATGTCGAGAAATAGTACAGAATATAGAAAAATCATTTAAAATAAAAAAAAAACACATGGAGTGCCTCCACTGCAGCCTTCTAATATTTTTGTCGACTGAAACTAGAAAAGGTGAGTGAATTTCATTTTATCCTCTACTTGACAAAATCATCGTAATTGTTTTTAGAAAGTGACCGTGATACAGTTCTCTTCAAAAATATAGCGAGTCCTCACATAAAATCGTAAAATGTTTTTTTTCGAAGTGGAATTCAAAAAGAAAAAAAAATAATTATATTTCTTCTTCAGTGAATATTTTTCGTAACTATATCCAAAGATGAAATCACAGCCCAAAAACCTTCTATTGTGTTTTTCTACAGGGTGACTCACGGTCAATTGTAGGTTAGACGTTTCTGGCAAAAAGTCCTAGCAACTTTATGTTTTTGAATAGATCACTCCATATGTTAACACATTTGTTGGCTCGCTCCTTTATTATAATACTTTTTTGTTGGTAATGTCGTATCTGTATCTGTTTTCGAGTTAAAAATAATTTGTGCTGAAATTACTTTCGTTATGAATGAAAGTGGTCAAAATCTCCTGTAATCACTCGATAAATTGCAAGATGATGAAAACTTCTTCAAGGTAATATATCATGTTCCTATACCTGGCAAAATGAAGTCACTTCTAACAAATGTATCATACACATTGTTTTATTAGTGCTGGCAATAAAAAAAACACTATCAGATCCATGGGATTCGAACACAAAATCTTTGGATAACAAGGCAGATGCTCCAACCACAGTAGAATAATACAACCAGAAGGCTCTCTTGCCACGTGATCCGCCCGAGTTGCCGGGGACCTTCTCTTAGGATGAGATTCTCATCCAACGCGTTCAGTGCTGTAGCGTCGAAGGATTCAACGGCTCCACGGGCATCGGAATTAGTTATAATAAACGGTCGGAAACTGATATTGTGTTCAGTTTATTCGCTGTTGTTATTATTTGTTATTATTGTTTTTAGTTTTTGTAGTCGGTTATAAGTAACTTACCACAAAATCTTCTGTAATATCCTCAAATTTTGTTTGAAGTGAAAGAACGAAATTGGTTTCGCACTTCGTTTCAAGGTCACCGAGAACTTTGTGAATTTATGGATTGGAGTTACTGGTTGATTTTCCCTATGCTCCAACTACATACGCCAATGCAAACTATTTGAAATGTGAAAAATGGTTAGTCATGAAGGAGTTTTTACAGTTGGATTGAATACTTCTTCGTTAGTAACTTCACAGTGAATCAATATTACCAATTGCATAAACTGCATGTGTGAACTTTTCTAAATAATTCTTTCTAAGTAGGTGTTCTGATTGAAATGTTTCTATTACAGAGATTTTCAATGACAGTTGTACAAAAAATTATTTTAAAAAAATTTTATTTTGAGTAGCCGTGGAAATATCAAGCTTATGACAGATTTCATCACTTTGTTCGTGTGTAATTAATAATTTCATAAAATAACTTCGTTTGAATAATCGATATTTGCATTCATTTTGGAAGATGTTTTGAAACACCGCAGATAACTATTTGTAAATCACTTATAATAGTAACCAATCTGTTATGAGCTTGATAATTCCACTGCTACGTAAAACTAAAAATCATAAAAAAATAATGTTTCCAGAAGACGTGACTTCATTGAGAAAACTTTATGATTTACATATATTGACATAATATATCATCTTGAGACTTTTTTCATCGTCTTTCAATTCAATTTATTCGGTAATATACGGGAGGTTTCATTTTAAAAAATGAACTTTTGACCACTTTTATACCTAATGGAAATAATAGCAATTTCAGCACGCCCTGTATGATATGGGGTCGATTTCTTGGTGTTATTTGAATATTTTAGTATCCACGTAAACGCTTTTGAATAAAATAATATATCAAGATAAGACATAGTTCACATGAAGAGCATCTCTTTTGTTACTTTTCAATGAAAAACACTAATTAGTCAGTAGTCGGCGAGAGTGCACTACCATTTTTTCAAGGGGTCTGTTGTGACTCGTTTAATATCTCGAAACTATTAGTCAAACGTGAACAAGAGTAATCAACACTTTTATATTATTATCAAGAATCTGCAAACAACCAATAAAATTATCATAATGTCGAGAAATAAATCAATCAACATTCACTTCAGTTTATCCCAAATGAATGCTAAACATCTTCACCATTCATATCTTGACAAAAATGAAGCGTGTTCTCAATTAAATTTTTCACATTATGGAATTTTTCTGGAATAACTTCGTTCAAGCATCTCTTATTCTATTCTTGTTTCAAACAGGAGAAACGGAATTATTCAAACATTGACATTTGTGCTACTGAAACATCATTGTATGCATACTCATGGATACAGTTTGTATCCTGCAGATTCTTTGAATATTCTGAAAATATTCACCAATATACGAATGATCCAATTCTAATGTGACTCATTAAAATTTTGTTGTTCTGAATATTTATTCACGTATTGCTGTTTATGTTATGTTAAATTTTGTATATTGCTAGGAACTTTTTGAAATTTGTTCTAAATCAAATATGTAATGTATCTATAACACATGAAGTGTCATACTAACAGTTTACAATTTATTTCCAGAAAGGAGAGTAAATACGCGAAACTCGTGGCAAGAATGGAAATAATAGAGTTGAAACAAGAGTTGAAAATGCGAGCAATAGTGGAAGATATTGAAGAAGAACGCGCTTTTGAAGCAGCCAATGGAAGAAAGAAGAATATATCGACATTCAATAAAATCAAACGTTCCCTCAACTTGAACATATTCTATATATTAAGTTAGTGTCCACAACCTCATTGCATTTGTATTATATTTAGTTATTCAGTTCAGCTGAAAAAGTTTCATTACATAGTTTCAACAATGGAGAATGGAGAAATGAAATAACACAGTTGATACAAGACTTGAAAATGCGTTCATCAGCAGGAGATATTGGAAGAAGCATATTTGTGCTGCAGCTAATATAATAGAAAAGAAAAAGATGCTCATGTTCGATATAATCAAACGTTTTTCCAATTCAAATCATAATTTGCTTCTCTTCAGAAAAGTTAGTGTTTATAGCCACATTGCATTCGTATTATATTCAGTTGGGTTCAACTTGAAAATGTTCATTGCATTTTTCTTACAAAAATGTGAACATTCTGTCTATTACAAAAAACAAAAAATCAAAGATAAGTGCATAATCCGTCAACAATGTGTCCAAAAAGTAATACATAATATCCGGAAAACTATTCAGAAGACTCAAAAACTCTAATCAAATAGATTATGAATATGAATGGAATTTTATCCCTACACCAAACCGTTATTTCAATACCTCTACACGTGTTTCGATCACTAACTGATCATCTTCATGATGAGGATTGAACTAAATAAACATACAATGTCTTCTTATTCCTATCATACATATACCTCTGCTAGGTACCTGCGACTAAATTGTTTCAAATTATTTTCACAATGTTGCCTTATCTGCTAGTCTTAAATTAATTTTACAATGTGACCTTATCTGGTAGTCAGATAAATCTGTTAATTAAAATATTATTTCTACTATAAGGTATTGGTCCATCATCGATATTCATAATAGTATTGTTTACTTATTTCAACACTCTCGTAGGCATTCAGATGCCTGTTGTAGTTAACTTGTGTAACTAATCTCAATGATCTAAAGCAGGAATGGTTTCGTTGAAATTTCTGCTGATTTTTCTGGTCTTCCATATTTTAGGTGGGGTGAGTGTTTTTCATATATCATTTTAATAGATCTTTCAGTATTTCCATAATATTATCGCAGTCCTCAAATTCAATTTCATAAATTCCAGACTTTTCTGAATTCTCGATTCTGTCATTTGGATTTCTTCAAATGCTCGGTAGTGTATAACTTGTCTTCAATATCACCGTCACACCTAGTTCTTTGGAAATTTCTCTAAAGTTCTTCGTGTATTGGTGGTATGGAACTGAGATATATTTATTTTGGTTTTCGTCGTTTCTGAAAGTCGAGGTTTTGTTCATTCTTATCCCAAATTTTTATTCCTTATAATACCCTCTACTATATCCCTCGAAAAACCGTTACTGAATGCTATTAACTGTATTGTATTTCCTGTATTCTTGTTGTAAACCTTCAATGTGTGAGAGGAAAATTCAACCCAATACGTTTGTGCTTTTCCACAGTGATGTAAACTGTCAGATATATACCTGTAAGTACTTCCTTCCTAAATAAATCGTATTCCAGGTTTCCACACTGACTCCTCATTACCAAAACGTCAAGAAATGAAAGTTGTCCTTCATTTTCATACTCATATGTGAATTTTATTGATTGAAATCTATTATTTAAAAAGGAAAGAAATTCCTCAATATTCGATTCTTTGTTATCGAACATCCCAAAAACATTATCCACATACCTCAGCCATATCATAGGGGAATACTTCGACATTTCTTTGGTTTTCATTTCGAATTTGCTCATGAACAGATTAACCAGGTAGGAGGACAAGGGGTTAAACATAGCCGTTCCCTCCTGTTGTTCATAAAAGCAACCTTCTATCTAGAAACGGTTTTTTTCATACACAAATCAGTAAGGGAAATAAATTAATGTATTTTGTTATCATTGAAATTATTTTTCTCTAGTAATTCCCTGAGATATTGTGAGGTCTGTGGAATTGGGATGCTAGTGAATGAAGAACCAACATCAAATGAAACTAAAATCTCACCTTCTTGCAGAACGATGTTTTCTTTATTTTTTATGAACTCTAAGTAGTTTTTGATACTAAAATCTGGTTCCGCAATAGGCAAGCTTTCAAATTCCTTTGTGAGTCGTTTTGCTATTTGGTAGGTAGGAGATCCAATAGTTGACACGATGGGGCGCATTGACTTTCCCGGTTTGTGGATTTCTTGGGGTGCAATGTAGTTTCGACACCGTTGGGTTGGAAACTTGTAAGTTCCTAGTAGAGTTCTTTTCATTCTGCTCATACTTGTAGTTCATTTAATTCCCATGGGTACCGGGGAAGAACTTTTCCACATCCATAGACCCCCTAAATGACAGAATGAGTATATATTTCAACATTGTACAACGAATTCAACTCATCAAGGAAATAGTAATCCTGAAAGGTCACCTGTTGTCTCATAGGTTTCATTGATAATACCCAGTGCCAGGTACCATTTATTTTTCAACATAAGAGTACGCCTTGGTAAATCAGTGGAATTGTGCCCTATTTTTATTATAATAATACTCTCATAGAGAGAAAATATGAATTACCAATGAAAAAAATGTTATATTGAAGTCAACATGCGATAAATTGGATCATAAACCTAGTTCTTTCAGACATTAGAGCAATCTCTAATAAATACAAATTCAAGTCAAAACTGAAAGAACATGTGAATCAAAACTATGACATATTGAAGTCTGTCTATTGACTGGATTCATAATCGAAGTTCTCTCTAGGCTACGGATATAAACTCCGTCTTATTGTAAGTAATATCTTCAATTAGTTGAACAATCGAACGCCACTTTCTCTTCGACTATTACTCTCTCTTTCCACCAGTTTTCCTTTCTTCCAATTATTTGTATAAGTTGTATTCACATTGTCAGTATGAGTGTTTGCCTTATTATGCAAAAATGATACCGCGTGTATATGTATGTGTTTATGTACGTATATATTCAAGTTGTTTATAGGTTGATACTACAACTCGAACTCTGCTTAGGTAGATCAGCCTTCGAAATTGTTTATTTTTCATTCACCGTTATATCATTATCAAAATATGTGATTACCTGAATAAATTTATTTATCAATCATTATAATGAACCGGGAATATATAACTTTCTGAAGTTGGGTCACATCAAATATTAGTAAGAGAAGTTGTGTATTTGGCCAGAAACTTCCCAGAATTCGTTCATTGCTGAATATGTAATTTGTCTCCACCCCAAGGAATGTTATATTGAAAATTAATAATTCAATTCGAGAAAGGAGGGAGAAAATATGAAGAAAAGAGCCAAAATAGAAGTGGAACTTTTGGAATATGAGATAATGAATCGCGATATGTTGAACGAAATAAGAGAAGTGTACTCTCGCCTAACAGTCAAATTCACCTTCGACTCTATACAGAAAATATAGATATCACATCGCTGTTGCATCGAAAATGAAAAAGAGCTTTGAGTTTTCGATTGAAAATACAGAAAAATTATCTCATTACAATGTTTTTCTTATATGATAGTAACTGAAATTTCATTTTCTTTTCATTCAAGTGATCTAACTGCAATTATTAAATCTATAAGAGTTGTAGTTAGTATTCAGAAGGTTTTTATATCTTCCAACAAATTCATTTTCCCTTACATTACATATTTGTAGGATTTTGGGGTTATTTCTACTTATCTTGTTCCGATTCTCAAAGATTCTCAAAGATGTTCATACATTGTAGATATTTTGTCCAACAGACGTGTTCACGGAGCCTAACGTCAAAATTTCTACCGGTTTGGCCTGTATATACTGCAGAGCATTCGTCACACTTTATTCTTATATATAACTGATTTTTTTCCATTCTGTCTCGTTTGGGTATTGCATTGAACAGAGTTATGCCTAAATTATTATTACTTATGAAAGCTGTTGTTATTTTGTATTTAGAGTAGTAATTTTGAATATTTTTTGAAAATTCACCTGACTAGTTGATGCTACTATACTTGCATATATTCTGTTTTCTGCAGTTTGGGTATGATTTACTTATGAGTGTTTTATGAGTTTCACCTGATATTATCTTTCCTATTAAAGAAACTGGTGCCTGATTTTTTACTGAAATTTGCTCAATTATTTTTAGTTCACCCTGAAAAATTTTTTCAGGTGAAGGGATTGCGAAAGCTCTATGTATCATTGACCTAAACGCAATAGAATGAAAATAGAGTGTTGCGAATGCTATGCAGTGGATACATGTCGAACAGCTACAAATTTTGATGTAAGGCTCCGTAAACACGTCTGTTAGGACAAAAAATCTATAATGTATAAACATCTTTAAGAATCAAAACACAAGATGAGTAAAGGTTACCTCAAAATCCTACACATATGTAGAGAAGGAAAAAATGAATTTGTTGGAAGTCATGGAAATCAACAAATCAATTAAAAACCTGAAATATATACCCCTAAATGAGCAACTCGATGTATGTAGGTCTCCACTCTTGAATTTATAAGTTCAACAACATCTATAATCTTCAGTGTTGAATTTTGAAGTCGGCACCCTGTTTCGTTCAACTATCTCACCTGAAAACTCCCGATGAAACCAAGTCAAATTTCACATTTTAGTTTCATACTTGATAATGGCGTTGAACCCGAAACCGGTCCTATAAATAAAATTTTCCAGTGTCCATTCAGATTTTCACTGTATTCAAAAAGCGGTTTCAAAGTCAGTTACATCCATCAAAATAGTTCAATCAATGTATCATTATATGAATCACAATCAATATCATGTTTGAATGTTTTCAGTTATTGCACTAGTTTTATCCAACATTCCATTTACTTAATGGATTATGACTTCCTTATCATAATGGTCACAAGTACGCCTGTTACACCTGAAGTATCAACAATATTTTTATCTAGTACTGTGACTCAAAATAATTGCAAATTATCTCTGATTCATATGAATATTTATCAGTTACTGATTGATATAAGCTGACAATAAATTTCGTTTTGTTGAATAAAACATATTGATAATATGTTCAGAATTAATTCTCTGAATTGCTCAATAGAAAATCGGCTCCTCATGATCATTATCTATATGATAGATAATTTGACTATCAGATTTCACTGAGGTACATTGAGTTTTTGATGTCTTGATGAAATAAAAAAACGATTTTATTGGTGACACTTTTTCTTCACCAGAACAAAAATGCTGTGTTTCGACGCGGGTTTCACTAACCAAATCAGCATCATCAGGAGATGACTGAAATGATTAATCGGTGTCATATTAAAGTAAGGCTTACATTTCCGAGACTGCGAAAAATTTTCTATATTTTCAATTCATCCATGAATAAATAACAAAAATGAACGAAAAAATGTATATTCACAAAAATCTGGAGTTAGTCAGAGAGATAACAGAAGCTTTCAATAAGTTTTATAATTTAACGAGAAAATGCAGCTGATGAAATCTTGGTAGCTCGAAACAGTGCTATCTGAGGTTTAATCACGAAAGTCTTTTCAGCACTCATTTCGGAGTGAGGGCTGTAGTAAAAGGTAGAACATTGACTCTCCTGTCGATCCTATAGATGGAGATTTTGTAAGGGTGATGTTATTACCTTTACTTTACAATCATGAGTCCACCAAAAGATATGCATCGCTAGCAACTGCTGAATATTTCACACAGATAATTTCATGATGATTTAATTTTCATTATATGGCACTTCGGATAGTGCGAATATTCAAACTGCTACATAATACAGCTTATATTGTTAACTGATTGCTGATTTTTGAATAGTGTTTCATCTAGGTTGGGTTAGGTTATGTCCAGCAACCCGCAAGGGTTTATTGTAGCTTACACACATTCACACTCGACCAGATAAACCCAGCATCCTAACGAAGCCGATCAGTTAGTATAGTGAGTGGTTTTTCAGTTCAGATGGTAAGAGTACGGCCCTGTCGAACTCTGAAAACCTGATTCGTTCCACAGCGGGGCAAGCACAAAGTATGTGCTCTGCTGTTTCACCATTTTCTAAGCATTGGCGACACGCACTGTCTTCTAACAGCTCGAGTATCTGCTTATGATTATTCAAATGACAGTGACCTGTAAGAAGGCCTTTTAGACATCGTAGTTCATCCCTACTGTAGTCCAACAACTGTTTGATAACAAGCTACGGAAGGTGAATAAACGTCTTGAAGTAGCCTATCCTGGAAGATTCTGCCAGAAGTCCATCCATCCATCCAGGTGTTTGATTTTTGTTTGGCAAAACCTATAGCGATGCCAATGACATGTTCTGGCCCGATGAAACTGGTTACAGCACACTTCTTCGCAGGGGAGGCATCAGCCTCATTACCTTCCAAGCCAGTATGGTCAGAAATCCAGACCAGAGACAATCTTTTAAATATTCCTATTGACGAGAGTCTTTTTTTGCGATTTGCTACCAATTTATACGTTGCTCGGTAGGAGCCAAGAGATTTTAACGCCGCTTGACTGTATTGACTTCTGTATGGGGTTGGATTCTTCCAATCCCTCCGCACACAATTCAATAGCGTAAATTTCCGCTTGAAATACAGTCGCATAGGTTCCTAGGCAGGTTGATATCTCTGTCCTGGGTGTGTGACTGAGAACACCTGCACCAGAACCGAAAGGTGTTTTTAATTCATCTATAAATCAACAACTATCTGCTCTTAATATTTCCTTCTCCCGGAGGATCCAGTTCTTTCTATTCGGGAATGGAAGGCAGTTCGTAATTAACAGTTGGAGGCATAAAGTTGAAGGTTATTTCCAGAATGCTGCGACTGCCAGTGTGAATTAACAGTTTGTTGCACTCTTCATTGAATTGATTTGTGCAATTGGCAATGTGCACATTTCTATATGCAGCCATCTAGCGTCTCTCTCCAGAAAAATGTGGAGAGGAGGTAGATCTAGAAGGATCTCCATGGCCGCTGACGGTGTGGTACTGATGGCACTACTGATGGTCAGACTAACCTGATTTGTAGGCCAGAGAACTTCGCTTGGGCCGTTTTCTGTAAAGCCTTCGGCCACGAGGCAATTGCACCATAAGTGATCATTGGTCTAACAATCATCAGATGAATCCAATGGATGATGTCTCTTCTAATGTATGTTTCGCTAATGTATGTTTCGTCACGTTGTCTGCCTCAAATTCAATTTTGTCATCAACAAGTGGTTAATAAATCAAAATATTTTCGTAACTTATAAATCTTCAATTTGTTCCTTTTGTCGTCAATGATAACTATTTTTTTGGAGACTGTATACTATTACTTCAGTTTGAAAAGTTTCTGTTATGCATTTGATTTTTTTTTGAAGTAGAAAATGAAACAGAAGAGCATGTTTTCAACACAAATAGAGATATTGAATAGAAACTCTAACTTATCCACAATAAAATTTGTTTTTGTTGTCAATTCAGGATCTATTGACCACAGAAAAGCAAAGAGAGGAATTTCATATCAACGTGTTACAAAATATTACTATCGGAACAATAGCGGATTGATGAAAAGTATATGATCTTTTCATGAATACCCATCTTCCTGACCCCATTAAATAACCTCCATCGGTTAGGTAGTAACGAAAAATCTGCTTATCCCGAAGCTGCTTTCAATCATTTCAAAATCAATAGAGGCTGAATTGATTTGGAATACTTTATACATTATAATTTTCCACGTGAAATCCTTCAACCATTATCGTAATCATAATAACATTTTTATATTGTTTCATGGAAATATGATAATGGGAGATGCAGAGAGTATGTTAACAGAGAACGGAATTCTCTGCACCACAGAAACTTTACAGAATTTACCCGCAAGCAATGCGGTTACGCGCATTGCTACAATCGCAGGTATCTGTCATGTACGTATTGCGATCTGTTCAACACTTTGTTTTCTTTTAATTGCTCCTCTGCACCAGGATTCATTTTGTTGGGTTATTTATCCTATCAACTGAGGTGAAAGAGAACTCCATTGCAGTCACTGTTTATTTTGCAGAAATTGTTTGCTCATGGCTGTGTTCGGTCAATTGAATTTTGGAATTCTTTGTCCTAGGAGGACTTCTCCACATCGCCAGGAGTTTTATTGTATACTCAAGAAGACAAAACATTTAATAATAATTGCTACCTATACAATCATTTTAGTATATTCGATACTGAAAAAAAATCGTGTAGTTCATCGTGTAGTCGGACGAAGTGTCACAAATCAGCAAAATATTGTGAAAATGGCAATGTATCATGCAATGTAAGTCCACTCACCTCTCAATTGACATGATTCAATTCAGACAATTCGTGAAAGAAGAGTATTCCTTCAGAATAGATCCAATATTTCATTTCAGTTTAGGCTGCTAAACTATTTTTAACTCACCTCATTTCAGTACGGATCGTATTCAGTAATCCAACTCCTGAAGATGTTGATAGATCTCTGATATATTCATCAAATATGTTTTCTGATTAATATAAAATTTCATCACGGTTGAAATGCCAATCATTAGATCATGGGAAATTGTCATTCATGTTAATTACAAAAAATGGTCATTTATCGATCCAAAACAATACATTTATTGAGTATCATATTGAAACTAATAACTATTCATCCTCTGTCACATTTTTGAGGCTTTACATATTCATCGTGATGTTAACACATCAAAATATTACGTGAAAGAATATCTCCCATAATTGAAATACTTTTCAAAATTACAGAATTTCAGTCGCCTAAATAAAAGTTCATTCTGAACTGTAGGGGTTGGTGTCAGTTTGGAGAACATCACCGAATGTTCTACTGAAACCACTGGAAAATTGTATGTTCAAATTGGTTTATAAAGAACCTACTATCGATTTGTACAATGATATCTATACAAACTCAAACTTTGCACTTTTACTCTTCTTGGAAAAAAACGAATAAAAAATTTGAATTTGATTTTCTGAAAGTAAAGTGAAACATAATTGTTCAACAACACATTAAAAAATCTGAGGCTTTTGAATATTAGATCAAATATTGGAGAACAATGGAGATATACAATAATGATTCACCAAATTCTTTGAGAAATATCAGTAAAATTAAATCCAAAATACATCTGAAACAATATGCTACCATAAAACCTTTCACTGACCAAATAATATGAACTTCCACACAACCATTATGTTTTATCCATATATTTCATTTCACATATATTTTCATTCAAGCGGATCAATTGAACTTTCATCTGTTTTTTTCTGAATTGCTTTTTTCTCTGTTACAAACATTGAATGTGAAAAAAATATAGCGTTATGCTGTTAAACTGATTTGTTCCTATTTGTTCTATGTGATACTATCTATCACATTGGATACAAAAGGTCAAAGTTGATAATAGTCTAACGAATCTGAAGTCGCCCCTGACCCATACGCCAGCCAATTCATCGAATAAAAACAAGCCTTTTCGAGGAACGGTCACTGTGTGAAAGCAGAAAATGAATTCGAATTAAATCCTACATTTTAAATCAAGTTATCAGTACAGTATTGTTAATTGAGTTACCGTAGTAACTGGAGAGTACTGGTGAATACTGGTGAGTACAGATATTAGTCTCAGCAGTCGAATTTTGCGAATAACATTCTCCTAACCTACAACTAGTCCCTGAGAAATAGTAAAGGTCAGGCCAGGACCGTAGTCAGAGCCACATTGATATTATTCACGAATAGACCACCATAATACTCAAATCGCCACTCAATGATGAGTGACATATCAAATCAAGGGGGTGTTTCTAACTATAGGAACCCCCTGACAAACTATCCAGTGAACATTCAAGACAGCCAACATCCTATGCAAATATTACCAACCAAATCAAATTCCCCAAAAAAGAACAAGCAATAATCTTTCCATCTTTAGAAGTCATCAAACTCCAGGAGTACATTCTTCATCTGGGTATCAACGTACAACCAAAAGATATCATATTCTCATCAAGAATATCAAACAATAAAATATGTATTTATCTGTCCAGCAAATCTATTGTCGACAAGTTTTTGAGTGACTATATGATTTCTTATGAAGTTAACATCAACCTGGCGAAATTATAGAAAACCTCGTCACTGAAACTTAGAGCCTTACATGAGAAGGCAAGAACGAGGCTAGTATCTGATGTTTCTCGTCCATTCAAGTCACCATTTTCCATGAGGACCCGTGATCCAGAAACACTCTAAAGAAATGAGCATGTCAAACATACAGATACTGGTTAACGAGCAAGACCCCACAGTTATATGCCTACAAGAAACAAATTTCCGAGATAATCAAGAATATTCTCTAAAAAACTACAACGCCATTCACAAATGTCGAATGGGAGCTAATAGAGCGAGTGGAGGAGTAACAACGTATTATAAACAAAACATTTACGCTGAAGAAATTCCCCTCATAACAGATTATGAAGCCGTAGCAATATCAATCAAACTACCACAGAAGGTTTTTATATGTAACATATACATTCCACCTGGGAAAGATATATCTGTTGAAGGACTAGAAAATATAATTGACCAAATCCCCAAACCTCTCGTGTTGTTAGGAGACTTTAATTGCCACAACGTTATCTGGGGTAATAACACTACAAACATAAGAGGAACGTTATTGGAACAATTCATCAACTCCACAAACTTGATATTGCTCAATACAGGTGAAATAACCAAAATGAACCCACTAACAGGTAATCATTCCGTACTCGACCTGAGTATATGCGATGCCAGTCTTTCCTTATCACTTTCCTGGGAATCCTACCTTTTTCATATGATAGTGACCATTTTCCAATAACTATCAAGAATGATCGACAACATAATGAAATCTCAAAGTTTCTCTCAGAAATGGAAAATAAAAGAGGCTTCGACCGAGAAATGGAACAGATATGCAGAAATTGTTGACTCCAATTTGAGCAGTGTAGAAACGGTACAGGAAGAAGATATCGACACTGTGGTGGATCAATTTACCTACAATATGATAAGAGCAGCTGAGACAACAATAGGGAGAACAAGAGAAGTCAAAGGACATACCCCAGTACCATGGTGGAATAGTGAATGCGACCGACTAGTCCGATCAACCAAAGCAGCACTCAGAAAGTTGAAAAGAAACTACTCGATAGACAACTTAGTATCATTCAAACAACTGAGAGCTCAAATGAGATTTATTTCGAAACAAAATAAAAAACAATCGTGGCGCAGATATGTTTCGGATATGACATCTTCTACACCAATGTCAGAAATTTGGAGGAAAGTAAAGAGAATAAAAGGTTCGAGTCCAAATATGGGTATTCCGGGACTCAAATTTGGAGACTCAGTAATAACAGACAGAGAAGAGATATCAGAAATACTTGGAGAAGTTTTTGAGAAACATTCGGACAATAGAAGCTATACACAAGAATTTTTGAGAATGAAGCAAACTGAAGAAAGCACTGCGATCAATATAGAAGACAATAACAACAACCCTCTCAACCTACCCATTACTATGAGAGAACTCAATGAAGCCACGTCTAAAACCAACGACTCTAGCCCAGGACCTGATTCAGTTCCATATATATTTCTCCATAAATTGACAGATAAGGGAAAGCAATATTTACTCAATATGCTGAATAAAATATTTCTCACGAGACAATTTCCAAGCAGCTGGTCGTTTAAGATTACCAACATATTGTAAATATTATATTGTTCCACCGCAAATGACCCTTTGAGGTCGAATGCGGATTGAATAAATAAAAAAAAAAATGACTCACCACAAAAGAATGCAGTCTGAAACCGCTGCGGCCAGTACCGAACAGACTACAGAATTCTACTACGATCGTTATCGATATATAAGGCCGGATTCCCGTCCAGATGGAGCAGTTGATTTTAGTAAGCGAATCGAGCGGTTAAACAAGGAATTCAAATAGTGGAGATAAATTAAGCGTTAGGTAGTTGCTAAGTGTTGAATACAAATCAGATTGTGATAGTGAAATATTGTTAGAAATAAATTTGTTCAGAACAGTTGATTCGATAATTTGTTACAATAGCCTGAGTAAAGCAATGAAAGTTAAAACAGGAGTACCACAGAGAATAGTTCTAGATCCCATACTATTTCTTATTTACATCAATAGCATTAGCATTAGCAATTTTTGGGGCCATCTCATATAATATGCGGACGATACAGTACTCATATTCACAGATATGGCTTGATCACAACCTTTTGAGTATGAATGTGAAAAAAACTAAATTTATTATATTCACCCTGGAAATAAAATAATCCAACCTGGAAATAAAATAATCCATATACATGACAAAGACTGCACTTATACAACAAACTGTAATTGTGCTGTTATAGAAAGAATGGAAATGATTAAGTATTTGGAAGTTATTATTGATCAGCATATGAGATGGAATGAACACATAAACTATGTTGTAAAACGGCTGAGACTTTGAACTAACAAATTCTATGACTTGAGAAATATTCTGTGGTGCAAAAATTTGATCAACATATACCAGTCTCTAGCAAAATCTGTAATGAGATATTGTATTGCTGCCTGGGGTTGTACTTTTAACAGTTCCCTCAATAACCTCCATATATCTCAAAATACAATCTAGAAAATCTAATTCAAAAAGCCTAAACTGTACTTTAGCGAATGTCTGTATAAGAAAACTCAATTACTGGAAAAAAAGACCTCTATATCTACCAATCTTCAACTTGGGTGTACATAAACAAATTTTCACTTCAATCAACGAACAAAGAAAAACAAACAAGATATGTTACTAGTTCATCCATAAGCATGCCAGCATTTAATAAAAATCACACAGAGATATATTTTCTATCATGGTCAAAAATTATTCAATCTTCTGCCAATTAGCATGAGAAACAATTCCAATTTCGATTCATTCAAAAAATGAATCAAAACATTCATTATATTCAATACCGAATTTTTAAAATGATGACCTATAGATAAATCTTGAATCTTGGTTGGGGTGAAAACATTCTCGTCTCATACTGGTTTATTCTGTTCAAAAAATCTGTTTAAAATCTGTTTTTCCGTTAATCAGCTGTCGCCCCCATACGAAAGACAACTCTCAGAAGTTATCTAGGATAGGTATCTAGGATAAGTTATATTCGAATATTCTTTTATTCCACCAAATGTTTCTGTCAGATGTTGTTTCCATTGTGTTCTGGCCCAGAGAAGAGAACATCAAAATCTCTGATGATACCACCAGCATTAATAGTATTGATATGAATGTTGAATGTGAAGGTCGCTCAATAGAACACTGGGGTACTCTACAAGTCATCAAATCAAGTTGAAAATATCTCCATTCTGCTCAAGCATATACGGTCTCTCGACGAGCGTTTCCCTAACCAACTTAGTATTCTCTGGAGATTATTGTGACTGAATTTCACTACGATGTGGATATTCTCATATGCTAGTGGCATACTACTTGTTAGTAGTACTTAACTATTGCCGGTTGGTATTACCTAACTACTACCTGATATTGTTCCTGTGCTGAACTACCTGTTTTTTTCAATACCTCCCATTTGTTATACATTTTCTCTATGTTAGTGACTATTTCCCAATTTTTTTCTCTAATATTCATCTGTTTTTTATTCAAAATCATCACGTATGAAACCAAACAAAGGGTTGTTCGAAATAGGACCTTTGTCACTATTCAGAGAACTCATTCCAAACTATTCTATTTTCAGGTTTCCGAAAGTATCCAGAAATTCGTTGTTATGTACCGGTCTCAACAATTTAAAACATTTGGCTCTTATTCTATGATCGTTCTTCATGACATATTGAGAGACACTATATTTCTCTGGTCTATGAAACCGAACATGGAAAACATGTTTCTTGTAACGAGCTGATATAGTCCGTTTGGTTTGACCAATATATTTTCATCACAATTTTCGGAGCTCATTTTGTAAATCCCAGACTTTTCATTTTCCAACGTATTGTCTGTCAGACTGCCCAAAACTTGTTGAAGTGTACGTGCAGTTTCGGAAGCCACTCATATATTCAATTTTTTCAATGTTCGGACAAACCAATTGGTGTATTTGAGTTCATATGCAAGCACTATGAATTTTTAATCTTCCCCTTTTCGAAAAGTCGAAGCATTACGAAGATACTTCCTGAATTTTTGTTTTTTAATCAATTTCGGTACTATCTTTGATGGATACCCGTTGCTTCCAGCTACCCCCCTATCAATTTTATTTCAATCTTATGCCTTTCTTTGCTCAAGGGAAATGTGAGCAGTCTATGGACAAAAAATTGTAATCCCGCCATTTTTTGTTGTGGGTAATGATGGCAGTTGTCAGGTATACACCAGAAACTGCTCGTATTCTTTCTATATACATCAAAATCCAGACCCTCATCGAAATTTTCAATAACTAGTACATCCAGAATAGTTTCGCATGTTCGGTTTCATAGACAGGAGAAATCTAGTGTCGCTAAAAATGCATTGAGACCGATACATGTCAACAGGTTTCTGGATGCCTTCGAAAGCTGGAGAATCAAATAGTGTGTAATGAGTTCCATGAATAGCGACAAAGCTACTTTCACGAACAACCTCTTTGTTTGGTCTCATACGTAATAATTCTGAATGAAAAACAAATGAATATTAAGGGGAAAATGTAGGAAATAGTCACTAACATAGAGGAAATACATAACGGATCAGAGGTAATTGAAGAGAGGTAGTTTAGCATAGGAACAATAACAGGTAGTAGTTAGATATTACTAACCGGTAGTAGTTGGGTATTACTAATAGGTAGTAGTTAGTCATTTTTATCTCCTGAGAACGCTAACTTGGTTAGCGAAACGCGCGTTCGAATGCATCATCAAATGCATAATATACGTTCAAATAGAAGAAGAAGAAGAAGGTATGGCTGTCCAGTAATGTGCTCGTTTATTTGATATATATATATAGGACTTTAATGATGTATTTTGACGTAAATACACGTCGAAACTTCTGCAATTTCAATACTTTTGGATACGCATTTATTGTTGTCTTTCCTCCCACTACCAGAAATTTTCTAAGAATCTTTCGAAAATATGTTAGATACACATAATTTCCAATAAGCACTCCTTGTAGGAAAAACTTAAAACAATTCAGTTATTACTTATTACTCACTTTGAACTGGTCCACATAAGGATAACAGTTGTTATTTCCTGCCAAAACCTGTAATAAAAAAGATATTATAGAAAAAAGAGTCAGATATATTCTGAACTGGATAAAATAAATTTTTTTGAAGATTCCTCAATTAGTTGAATAGGACTGAATTACATATTCGTATATATCCAGTAAGCTATGTTTTCCATCTAAGGAAAATATAGTAAAGAAATTTTGATTGAAATGTTTATTGAGCACTAGGAAGTGAATGGAAATATTTATAGAACATACAGTGTGTTTCATAGCAAGCTTCCATCAGAAGTTCAAAATGGAGGAATGAATTCATATCTAATTTCAAAATGTCAATTCACTGAACTGTTTAGAATATTCTCCAACATACAAGGTATTCAGGCATGGAATGAGATGGCATATATTACTCTTTATACTCGTATCACATCAAAGGTGTACTTTTGAAAAATAATATTTCAGTCATACACTTTTTTCGATATTGGGTTGATCAAAACTCAAAAACATATTTTTCATCATTTTGAAAGAGACACATCATGCTCCATCCAATATTTGAGTTCCTTATGAGAGGTGCTTTTTCTTCAGAATCGATACTGATATTTCTAGTTATTTGGAAATATGTTACTAAATTGCAAAATATTCAAGATGAAGCCACACAAAATATTTCATTTCTGCTTCTATAAAGTGATACAATATCGAGAACCTTGGTTTCTATCAATATATTACCTTCCATTTCAGGTGTAGAGGTGGTAAAAATTCTCAGAATCGGTTTGACATCATACAAAATTTATGTGAAGACAGTGAGTCACCCTACAGACTCTCATAAAGTCACATAAATTGATAATTCGTATTCAGCAAGCTCCATGTCATCGTAAATGAGTTTTAATACGGCTCTGTTCTATTGATCAAGAAATAATATCCACTCGGACGGTTGCTACCAATTTAAAATATCATTTAATATGAAGCCTATGGCGATCTGATCATGGTATGAAACAATTGTCCCTTCGCCAAAAACACACCTTCGCCAAAACTTAATATTCACCACAATCTCACCCTTCAGCAAAATGTACGAGTACTGTAGACGCCAAATTCTTTTATGTCTGCTAATATACAAGCGAGTTAATTTTTCGAGGATATGAAAACTTTTATATCACCCACATGACGAAAGAACCACGCTGATAAAATAAATGAACAAAAGTTCGGTCTATCATCAGGACAGTAATTATTTACTCTATCAATACATATTGAGGTATCCCCGTCGTGTTTGTCTGCCTGAACTCGATAAGCTCAAACGTTAGTTGATAAAGTGTCATTCATGAGAAACGTTCAGTTGTATATTCCAATAATGTTTTGTGTGAATTTGTTGAAAAATATCTATTGAGGAAACTCTTTTCACAGCAGAACAAAAATATTGATTGAGTTATAATAATCTCCTGATGATGCTAACTTGGTTAGCGAAAGGTGTGTCGGAACACAACATACTGTTCTGCGTTTATAAGTCTACATTGAAAGCATATGTTTATTGGTCAAGGACAACTTTTTTAACTCATTGAAAGAAATACATATCAGATGATAATTGAGAAGCTATTCACACTACAAATTTGACAGTAATGATCCTGATTTAACGAAGAGAGCAATTGCACTCAGTTAGTTAACATTTGATGCACATTATATTTGCACTTCATTTTTATCATCATTATCAAAATATCCCAAAAATGTTCAACAGTATAGGCGCTTGAACAAGTCCAATAAATGTTCAAAGTATTTTTGAAAGCATCCAATTGTAGAGTCACAAATTTCATGCTCAAACTGGTTGTTTCAGTGGATGAAACACGATTAACCAAAAAATATTGGCAATGACATCACCTGGTAAGTGATGATAGGACAGAAAGCTTAATTCAGGTTATACAAGGAGACTGTTATATGAAAGGACAACTTGATGATACGCCATTGGGCCGGCTGAAGGTTTTTTTGGGGGAAGTAAGGATTCGAAACAGGCACAGTAAACTCGAAAAATAATCTAATGTATGATATAAAATGTTGTAGAAGTATTTACAAGAGAAATAGTTGTCATGTGAGGTAGTTGGTTGACTTTTCTGAACTTTTCCCAGTGTGTGATTCGGAATTTTCAGAAGAGTTTTTTCTTCAATGTGTGTTTCCCATTTCCGGTCATGGCCTACCATAACATTGGTGCTTCACAGTATGAACATACTTTTGTTTGAGTGAATTTTATCCAAGTACATCATTATTAGTTAGGTACTCTTCGTGAAGGTGAACTTCAAGTTATAAGAAGTTGACAGATTTCTCTTTTTTTGTCATAAGTTGTTGCCCGCGCAGAATTCGGTTTATCACATTACTTTTCCTGATATTCCATTTTGAACTAATACTCACAATATTTTTTTATTGAACAAAAACTTCAAGTTTCAAACTTTACAACTGATGAAATTCAATACAATCTTTGAACCTCTATTTTGCCCCTTGGGGGTGGAAACTCCTGATTTTTTTAATGTTTATTTACGCTATACAAAACACCTACCTGCATATTTCAGTAGCTTGGGCTGTACGTTAATATTAGAGCGGGCAAGAACTAGTAATTTATATTTCCACTTGAAAAAATACAGTTACTATAAAAAAAGTATTGAATAGCTCAGAGAATTGAATTACATTACCTGTGAAGAAATTCGCAAAACTAACACAACCGTCAACGCGTCTGCTCGCGTTCGGGTCGCGTTCTCGGAGATGGCGCTTCATTGCTCAGACCGCTCCTTTACCCCCGCACATCGTATCCCGTCGTCTTACAGTAGACGTGACGCTTAATAGCTTGCTGCGTTGCGTCAAGTCAATATTATCATGATAACTTTTTACTGATTCATCCAAATCACTTAGTGTAATAGATAAAGTTTATATATATCAAATACTCATGCATTTGACAGATATTCTAAAATGTGCATTGTAAAAGTAGCATCCAATTCAATTAGCAGGATTTCTAACTGGCCACTGTCAACTAAGGCAACACCTCCCTAACCTACCGTCACTTATTCTTCTGCATAGCACGAAAACGAATATGGTTTTCGGTTAACGCGGCTGATAGTTTATGCAAAAATAGCCTCCTAGCTATTTTATCAGAATTCTGCAAATAAAACAACACTGAGGAATTCACTCCAGCCATATTCAGCATAGCGTAAAAAATAACCATAGGCCATTTTGATGTGTTTCGGGCGCAGTCATAAGCAGCACACATTTTGTCCAAAGTGTCAACTCCGCCTTTAGTGTTGTTGTAATCAACAACCATCTCAGGTTTTCCTGTAATTGTATCGATCTCACCATCATGATGAAGGCTTGAAACCAGAATAACATTTTTCTTCCGTTTGGGAATATATGACACCAATGTTATATCGTGATCGTAAGCAAACATGCTCGATCCTAAAGGTCGACTTTGTGGATTAGATAGTTCAATAGGTAGTCCAGGTTACGGATAATTCCTAAGTACATAAGATTAAAATCTTTCAATAGAGTACGTACCAATGGAATGCTCGAAAACCAATTATTGCATGTTACGTTTCGTTTGGTATTCCTAATAGGCTCAATCATTCTTTGCACAAGTGCTAAACCTCAATTTTCCAAAGCGTATAGACCAGTGGGTTGTTTACCAGTATACACTTCTAAGTTGGTAGTATAAACTGTTTTTGAATCAACTAGAGCATATATTTTCAGTCCGTATTTATTAGGTTTGCTCGGAATATATTGGCGGAAGCTGCATCTACCCCAAAACGCTTCTAGCTTTTCGTATATTGTAACATTTTGATATGGAGTGTACGCAGATTTGCAGTTGGCAACAAATGCGTCAAAAATTTCTCGAATTAGGCATAATTCATCAATTTTTCTTCTTTCTGATCGAGAATTGAGATCATCAAATCTAATATGTTGAAGTAAAAACTTAAAACGGGTCTTTGACATTGTTAGACGGAATTGCTCAACACCTGTCCCGCTGTTGTTCCACAATTCATCAGCTTTCAGACGGATAGATTTGATTACTTCCACCAAATAGAGTAGTCCAATTAGAGCCTCTATTTCATTTACTTCGGTTTCCTTGGTATTTCTTTCACGGGTATAATTATCCTTTTTATTTCGAATATGCATATTTGTATACTCTACTATTGTACTTAGCATTTCGTTATTGAAAAAGTATTTCTAAATATCTAGACGTGTTCTCAAATTTTTTACAGCTGCTTCAGCACCTGCATACGAGTAATCAAGGTTACAGCTCTGGTGGGAGGCGGGTGTTTCGCCCACTTAGTTTTCTGATCTTTTCCGATGAAGTGAGGTACTCCTGAGGGCATTGTTTCTACGTCATCATCCTCAATCTCTTCCTTCGAATTAGAATCTATTTCATGCGTTTCTACAATATCCTTTTCGCTGTCTTCATCGAAGTCGTTCGGGTCGTCTTCAGTAACTATATTTTCATTGAGACACTCCAACATTACTTGCTGTAATCGTTCTTTTTCTTTTTCATATGACGTCATCTAGTAAATTAATAATAATTATTCATTAAAAGTAACAATTTTCAGAATAATATTTCTTACCTTTCATGGAATACCTAGAAAAAAGTACAAAATTCTCAAATTTCAATCTGTAGAATATTTAAGTAATTTTTACTGGCGGCGGATTCTCAGTTCGCATTCAGGTACCAATAAACGACTGCACTTCTGTGCGGCTTACGATACACTGATGACCACAACAGTAAGCCCAAAGAATACAGAGTGCGGCGGGATGGTTGGGCAGAGGAAATTAAAATGAAGTACGAAAATATTTGGTTGTGGAATGTGAGTCCGCGCGCCAGTCACGGAAGGATAATATGGGGCTAGTGGACACAGCTCTATGCAGGATGTGTGAACAGTAAGATGAAATTGTCAGGCATGTCCTATTCGAGTGTCCGGAGTTATCGTCAATAAGATAGTGTTTGTTCGGCGAATCTCCTAGTGACCTGTCCACCTTCCTGGAACGGACAGGATGGAAGATGACCTAGGCGGACAACTCCTCGGGAGGATGTACAATGGGTCACATGTGGCCTAAGTGCTATAGGCCTACACTCACCCACCCACCCTTCTCTACAGATGCAGATCCAATTCAATTGTATTCAAGGCTGAGTATTTCGCCTATAGTGGCTATCACATGAGAGGGAAATATATGATATCTATTTGAGAAAAACAATCTTACGGTACATTATCTGCATGTAACCCTAACGGTAAAGGCAGCGCACGCCAAGATATCTCTCAGGGAGTAAGAATTTTTCAGACTTACTCAATACTTATCCTTATATTAGGACTGATATTACACAAAACCTTTATGAATTGTAGCATTCCTATTATTTTGATGTATGAGCTGTATTTATGTAAAGTTTCATCTAGATCCGTCAGTGATTTAGGCGTGAAAGAGCCAGAGCTACAAGCAAACATATTCACATACATCCATTTTCACAAACTTTCACACTTATATTAGTATAGATAGACAGATAGATAGAAGATATATCAACAATGGATTGTTCTATTCATACAATAGCGGTGTCAAATGGTCTGAAATGTTTAAGATCATTCCAAAGCATTAAAGACTATTCAACAATGACCTGGTATATTTCGGCATGTGCCCGAACTTTCTTGACTCTTCCATAACATTTTCCAACATATCAAAATGTTTTGTTGTTTTGGAATAATGTGGAAACACTCTCGATTACTTCGGACTACGTCCTAGAGAATGGAACTTCCAGTCTTATATCGAAGCTTGAATTGTAGCTAATTGCCTTGGAAATCCCCGTTTATTTTCTATTTTCAAGAATTGAGTTTTCTATCGATCCCATAGGCGGTGTCTTCCTGGGTTTATTCATCTTCCACTTACATTTCCTATACCTATATGGAATTTCTACATCATAAATTTTCATTTTTTTCAATTGTGGAAAATAAACAGTTGAAGAAAGACCCAATGAAATCTAATGGATTGTTTTTTGCGACCGATTTCCAGTATCACATGAAATACTTCGAAAAATTGTATATCGAAAGGGGTACTTTTGGGTGTTATTATCAATATATTTGAAAACTATATTGAAACCATCAAAAAAACCTTATATTGAGTGTCAATGATTTTTTTATGAATCTATTGATAATTTCAGTATGAAAGAAGCTCATTATCACTCCTAAGAATTTGTAGAATTCGCCTGCCTATGGCATGATCAGAAAATCAATCCATTCATCTAAAAGGACTTTCAATTATTTTGTTATCAATGATAATTTTTCTTTACTATTGCTATTATACATTTTTCTCATTATCATTATTTTCATTAACATTATTTTGGGCTAGACTCGAACAGAAAATAACATTATTTCAATACACGGCTCATATGTTTGCTGAAAGTCAATTCATTGTCAAAATATACTTCTGAGCTTTCAGCTTTGGAATTTCTCATCACGACGCGAAAACTGGAATTATGAGAGGGATCACTTGAGAATGCTGATTTGTTCTAGTTTATTATGGAGTATTGGTAGTGAAATGAAATTGAGAAGTACATTTTCATGTGCATTGAAGATGTTCAAAAAATCAAAGTCACAAATTGAAAAAACAATCATAGTTGTGTAACTAGACAGGCATAAGAAATCAATTTCAATAATCAAAAATACTGGAGTTCATCCCTATTGAGTCATTTGGATCCTCCAGGACAATCTTCACATGAAATTTTCATAAAACACCTTGCAGAGAATTCATAAAATATTCATATGCTATACTCGTGCATCATAGACTTTTCCATATTACAGTTGAGATTTCATTAATTGAGATAACATATTGTCACAAAAAGTGTGAAAAAGCCAGCATACCTTGCTGTAGGTACCTGAATTTGTCATCATTTAAAGAACTCTAACACGAAACTGCTTCACTCAGAACAAAATATCCAGGTTTCCTGAATAGATCAAATCAAATATTTAGAAGTTGCTGAAGAACTAATTTTCACCACAACATCGATGGTGCCCCAGTTGAATAACTTATTATAAAATAAGCTTGAAATAGTTTTATAACTATCATAAAGTCTCGCAGAAAAGTGTTATAAAACTGCTACAAAACAATTCACTTTTTTATGAAAAAAATAAGTTTTATAAGTCAGTTGTAAAAACGTTTCTGTGATAATTTCCTGACTATTTTATAATGGTTTTTTAATTTTATTTCATAAACGTTTCTATGACAAATTTATAAAACATTTTTATTGCCTACAACTGTATTGTGTTCACCAATCATCTAATACAATCAATTAGCATTTTGGAAGTGATTATGAAATACTAATAAAGTAAAACTGTTGCAACACCATGGATTCATAAAACAACTTTGCTGGTTGGGAGGTGACAGACCCTAAAACAATGGTGAATTTATAGAGGGTTATTTGATACCTTTTTAAAACGTACGATTTCCATAATTCTGAAGTCGAAAATTAGTTTCAGCCTTATGACGTCACTTGCTGTGATGCCTGTAAAAATCTTGTAGAAGTGAAATCAATCACCCAAGTTGGTGCGTAAATTGCCAAAAGATCATGTGGAGAACGAAATGGGATCTTTATCAATCGAACGCCGTACAAAAAATTGAACAGTGTATAGAAAAAATTCACAGTTTCGTAGGGGTGGCCTCTATATGCAGAATGTAATATTCATGCACCCATGAATTAATGCGCAATGATAAAATGAATGATCCTTTTTGATAAAAAAAGCTGATTCAACCAAAACCATATAGGAATTCATCACGTTTGCCTGCAGCTGCCATTTTTCCAAAAATGATTTTTTTTCTTTCCCATGTTTTGTACGGCATTGTGTTGAGAAAGACCTCGATTCTAATTGATATTCAAATTAATAAAAGAACTTTCAGTAGTGAATTACCCCTTACTTGCTTCTGATTCTAGTCAGAGATGAAATTTATTACTTAGTCCATGTCACGAACTATGACATTTGTCTCAAGTTTCTGTTGCCCCTTTATAGAGTTTCAACATCAGAACTTTCACCAACTCAAACTGTTTCGTTCTTCCCCCAATGGTTTTTCAGAATACATGGCTGTATAATTCCAAAGTGTGTTTATATGGGTGTAGAAGCAACAGTATATTTTAATCAATTATGACATGACAGAGAAGTGTGTTAATGAATGTAGGCTAGAGGTGTAACGAAATGGAGGGGTTAGTTAATGTAACGGGGGTGAGCTAAGGTCTCAGAGTTGCTAGCAGAGCCACGTTTTCCTGTCCCGACTTCGGTTATCAAATATTCAATACAAACGTCGAGCAAACTCTCAGCAAAAAACAAAATACTGAATATTGTATGCTCTATTTGCCATATAAATTTCTCAAAGTGTGAGGTCTCGGTCTTGAAAATCTAAGGAGTTCTCAAATCAAAGAACTTGACTTTGGTCAAAATCGTCTCACAAATTGAGTTTTCTCAGAAATTCGATTATCTATCCGATAGCATTCAGACCAGTTCATTTTATGAATCGAAAATAATAATAATGATAAGTCTTCATTTTTGCAATGAACTACAGGTGAATGAACAAAATCAAAGATGGAAAAATATGAGGATACGTTATTTTTTCTGGTAAACAGTTATGAACAGATATAAGATGAAATTGGCCGATACTTGATGAAAATCCATAACTAACGTATTCAAAAACACTTTATTGTGAGATTGTATGGCAAAACACGTATTGCGTTATTGTGAAATTTTTTCGAAAAGTTTCAATGAAGTTTAACTTTGGCACTTGTTTGTGCTTTAAATTTAACTTGAAATTATGCGGCCAACTGCGACCCACTGACGTTCAGTGTTTGTCAAATTCAACTTTTTTTTTATTGAAAAAGTGCATTTCTAGATCGAATTTAACAAAAAGTTACTTGAAAAAGTTGTGTCTACGGCAATTTTTTATCCATATGCCAAATTTTATGCAACTAGGATAAAGTTAACGTTTTGCTTATTTTTGACAGATA